>JAPCYS010002103.1:0-35435 GCA_028641055.1 Alopecurus myosuroides
GTAAATTTGAGGACTAAATATTAGTGACGTGGACGATTTTATGGGCAGAAAAAGATAACATGGGTAAGTTGCATGAAAGATGCAGCGTTATTAATCATTGTTAGTGGTGATGACATGAAGTAGGTGACGTGGATAGCTTGCATTTTGAGATATGAAAATAATTAATGAAAATTAGTGGTGTTTTGTTTTATAAGAGATATAGATAGATGTAGTTGTAAGTGGGCTATGACTATGAGTTTTTTTTTTCGCATGTGTTGCAACTTGCTGCCATTAAGTATGCATCGCTACTCTTGTGATATATGAGTTGTAATTGGGTGGTAAGTGAGATTTTGAGTTGTAAGTGGATTGTAACTAACATTTTCCATTTACACATAGCTTACAACTCTCTAACTATTAGATTTAGTATACATCGGATTTGTATGACATGTGAGCTACACCTTAGATTTTTCTCCAAAATATTCATATATCATAAATTATAGCACATTCACCCGGCTAAGACTATAAATCTTAGTCAGCTGAGCTCAGTACATGTCTAAAATCAGACAAAGTGCTGATAAGGTCAATAAATCAATCACTTCCTGCAGGCTAAAAAAAAACACTTAGCATCCAAACCTCCTTCCTCTCGGAGCATCTTCAAAAAAATAGCCATGTTGCTCCAAATATATGAAAACATAAAATATGTGTATTTTTCCTAAAAACAAGCTCCAAATATGGTTATTCAAGGGATGAATAATCCATAATCTAAATGCATGTGCGGGAGAGGTCAGTTGACCGAGCTAAAGTTCCTCGTTTGAACCGCCGCCTGCCGGCAGACCTTGTCATGTGGAATCCACCACTAGACCTCATGTGTGTCGCCCTCGCCACCCTCATGCGGTTTCCCCGACGTGTGCGCCACTAGAGAGCCAGCCATCGCCTCCCGTTCTTCCCACCGATGTGCGCCATCGACTCCGGTCAGGGTAGCTTTGCTATCGTCGGATTCGTGCCAGCGTGAGCTCTGCGTGTGCAAGCGGGACCGAGCAACCACCGACGTGGACGATTTCCTTCCACCAGTTCGAGCAAGCTGTGTCGGGGGCCGTTTTCCCGCACGAACGTCTCAGTGAAAAACTAGACATGGCATTGATGCACAAAAGAAATGTGGCTATCCTATTTTGGTATGTTGTAAAAGCTTAAAAAATGACTACACAAACCTTCCTATTCTCTACACACATTTGGTTTAGGACGGGTATGGTTTTGGAGATTCTCAGTGGACCTCTCTTCTCTCAATTCTGGCTCTCCTTTTTCTCCATTGTCGTCCACGAGTTGTTTTAGCTTTCCCTCACCTTCTCCCTGATACGTCTCAAACGTATCTATAATTTTGTATGTTCCATCCTTGTTTTCTTTATGTTCTTACATGCTTTACCTCGTTTTTCGGATGATTTCATGTACTAACCTATTAACAACATGCACAGAGCCAGTTTCTATTTTCTGTTGTTTTCGTATTTCTGTGAAGAAAATATTGGCTATATGTCCTAAAAAATTATGAAGATTATTTTTTGCCCGGAACGAAGACGTAGTCCAAAGGAGAACCGGAGGGGGGCCAAGGGCCACCAGGCGCCCCCCCTCCCATAGGACTCACCGTGGGGTCACCCCGTAGCCCTGGTCGCCGCCTCTTCACCTATAAATTGCCTTTAACCCTAAAAACTTTGGGGACGGAGAAATTTTCCACGAAATAGATACACAGGCACCGAAACCTCGAAAGTCCAATCTAGGTCTTCTGGATTCCTGCTCCAGCACCCTGCCGGAGAGGAGGGTCGTCACCGGAGGCCTCTAAATCGCCATGATCACCTCCGGACATATGCGTGAGTAGTTCATCCCGGGACTACTGAAAGAACATTTCTTGTCTTCCTCGAGGTTTTGTGTGTTAGGCAACACCACTAGATTTGATCTAATTATATGCCAATTTTGCAGGTTTAACAATATTTCATCTTAACTGCATCGATAAACAAAAGCCTAGAGGGAAGGATGTCTCTCTGGCAAACCTGATAGAGAAGTGCAGATTACACCGGATTATCTGGGATAACAGGACATCGAACAATCCGGCCTCCTGGAAAAATTGTTAAGGAAAAAGAGCGCGACATGCAGAGAGCCCCTAGATATTTAGCCGGATATTTTGGCCGGATATTTCGTGAGCACCGGAGATTTTCAAATGGCTAAGGAATTGGTACAGAGCATGCAGAACATCCTTGGATTATTGGCCAGACATTTTAGTTGAGGGTCGGATATTTCCGAGGGCCGGAATATCCGGACCCCACGTAACCCGGATAATCCGGACCCCATTTATCTGCAACGACTATAATTGTGAGAGGGTATAAATACCCCCTCCCCCTATCTTCTTCCATCTCAAGTTTTCCAGCATTGAAGTCCACCATTATTGAGCTCATCTAAATCAAGAGATCTCCTAGTCCCTCCACCCAAACTTGTTGATCTTCGGAGAATTGAAGGAGAAGGCCTCAATCTACATCTTCACCAAGCTGTTCTTAATTCCTCCTCATTCACTTGAGGGATTTGTGTCTATATTTCCTTGTGAAAAACCTAGACCAGTTGTTACTCGCTTGTTTTTTGTAACAGATTCTTGGTGATTTTGGGATCCCCTAATTCAGTTGTGGGTGTGTGCCCCAAGCTCATTGTAAAGGCACCAGATTCTGCCTTGAAGGATTCCAATTGTTGATAACTCATATCAACAAATCCCCCAGATGGCATGATGGGGGTTTGAGAGTAGGAAACGATTGGGAGCTGGCGGACTCGACGGTTAACAGGGGCACGATTTATCCAGGTTCGGGGCCCTCGAGGAGGTAAAACCCTTACTCCTGCTCGTCTAGATTGTATTTATGCTATATGACAATGACGAGTTCTCTAGTCGAGAGATTGGATTTCGATAGAGGCATCACCTATGGTGGCGGTAAAGATTAGATATCCCCTCCGGGTGGTTCTCCCAGCCTTTATATAAGAGGTTGACTCTCGAATCCTTACCTGGATATGTTACAAACCCTAACCCTAGTCGATAGTTCTTCCAATCTTTGTCCCACAAGTCTTGTGGGTGGGCCGCAGTTGGGCCTTCCAGAAGGTTAGGGTGGCTCCTTGCGCTGGGCCTTTATGTTTAGCCTAGACCAGATAGGCCTGTTAGGGAGACTCGGGAGGCATCCCCACGTCAGTAGCCCCCGAGTGTTTATTCAACTCTGAAAAGTCGGGTAAGTACTCAAAGCTTGTTTGGATTCTTGCGGCTGAGTAGCCCGGGCTTCATGAAGGATGTGTTAATCCTGTGTGGATGAGACTCGAGCATCGAGCCGATGATTATGTCATATATTGGCTTGTTTGCAGAAGGATGCGGCTCAGTCGCTTGGTTCACTCGATGGACTGGGCCAATTAATTGCTCTTGGGCAAAAGTAGATCTGGCCTACACAGATTCGAGTCCTCCGGCTCGAATCCGGATAGGTGATCATTGCTACTCGGGCTGCGGAGGACTTATCGAGTCGAACTTAACCTTAAAAGGGGTACCCGATGCGTCCGTTAGGATTTTTCATCATGCCACTAGCACGGAAAATAACCGGAGGATGCAGCATGAGTGCGATTCCGGGCCCAAAAGACGGATCCTTGGGTCTTACCTTCGCATCTGTATAATGCGGCATCCAGGTGTGTCGCGGTGGTCGAACAACCCGGGGTTTGAGTACGAAGCGCGATGTGTTTATACATCAGAGTCGCAATTTTTGTTGAAGTGAACGTCCACTCGCGATTTTACTTCAGTGGCATGGCGAGATTCTTTCCATCGACTTGTCAAGCGGTGAGTTCCACTGTTTCCGTTATACTCGAGCAAGGCGAGCCTTCTCTTTTCCGGGCTTATACGAAAGTGATTTCGTGTGCTGAAATTTTGGTGATGTCATGACGCACTCGTCTGCTCCCGATGGGACGTGATGTAGTGGGACGAGACATGTTGGGCCCACCACGCCAGCTTTTTGACCGGAAACCAGCCGTCGTGCGCCGGTTTTCCCGCCTAATGTGCAGTTAATCACGCACAACCATCTTTAAAGATCATGTAGGGCAACCTCCCCTCGGCATTCCATTTCCACGCGGCGCGTGGCAGCCGGGATTGCCGCCACGTGTTCTTGTTTGGCGAAGATCGACGGCCCGAGATGGCCTTGCTGCGGTATAAAACGAGGCCTATGGGGAAAGTTACTTTTCCCCTTCGCTCGTCCCCATCTTCTTCCTCCAGCGCTCCTTTCCACCTTTTGTCTCGTGTGAATAACCTCCATGGCCAGTGGCGGAAGGAGCAGGCGTACTACGCCAGCAGTGTCGACCAAGGACGGGGGCGTCGCCTCGTCGGATTCTCAAAAGAAGACCGGCGAATTGCGCTTCTCGAATGTGACGAGGAAGAGCATCATCTAGATGCAGAAGGAGGGATTGACCCCTCCTAAAGATTTGAACCGCGTGCGCCAGCCCGGGAATGAGGAAGACGTTCCGAGCCCCCGAGTCAACGAGCGTGTTGCGTTTTTGGAGCATATCGCGTGAGGTCTGTCTTTCGCCCTTTACCCATTTCTTCGCGGGCTGCTGTACATCTACGACATCCAGCTCCACGACCTCCCACCGAACGTGATGCAACACATCGCGTGCTTCATCGTATTGTGCGAGTGCTTCCTCGGCATTCGCTCGCATTGGGCTTGTGGAAGCAGATCTTCTCGGTGAAGATTCATCGGGCGAAGAGGCCCGCGGGTGAGAAGACACCCGGAGAACCGTTGGCGACTAGTGAATTTGGAATCCAAACCAACTCCGATTTCCTTACTTCGAGATGAAGTTCGTCGAGTCGGTCCAGGGATGGCGTAGGAAATGGTTCTACGTTCACGATACTGATGTGAACGGTGTGCCCGAGTTCAAGACTTTCGCCACTTTGAAGAGGAGGAAGTCCTGGAGCCACTCCATGTCACCTGAGGAAGTCAAAGTCACAGTGTCTCTGCTGAAGAAAACCGCAGAACTTTGCAGGAAAGACAAGGGGCCTTATATCAATGGGATGCACTTGACGAGTGTCTTCTTGCTCCGGATGGTGCATCCGCTACAATATCACCCCAATACCCTGTGGGAGTACTCGGGGACATCCGATTCGATCCGCACTCGCAATGATAACCTCTCGAAGGGCAAATTCGAGACGAAGCTCACCATCATCACCAATCTGAAGAAGGGAGAAAAATTCACTGCTTCCCCCGTCGAAGCCTTCGACTCCGAGCATCCTCTGAGTAAAGTGAGTTTTCTGTTTTCTCTTCATGTTGTTTTAATTTCTTCGAGTACACTTCTGACCGTGTCTTCTCTTCTTCTCCAGAACCAGGATGTAGAGAGGTGCTACCCGCCACTTCCCAGGATGGACGGTGGAGCCTCGGATTTGCTGGCAAGTAACTTTGATGCTCCTCTCGAGGCCAACGTTGCGGGTGCAGAGTCAAGCTAAGAGAGGAAGGAGGTTGAGGAGGAAGAAGAAGACGGGAGTTTTCATCTCATTCCCTGTAAGCACCGCAGACGCAAGGAAGATGAGGTGACCTCCAAGGATGTTTCTTTGAGCCAAGAGCTAGTCGAGGAGGTTGATCCCCGAGTGGTTCACTCCATGACTCCTCTGAAAATGCTTTCGCCCTTATCCCAGAAACCGAAGGTCCCTACGTCTTAGGATTTGGATGCCTTTGATGACGAAGATGATGGGTGAGCCTCTTGCCGTACTAGTGTTGAGTTGTTTCTTTTTTGTTCTCTCTTAACATCTGTTTAGATGCGTGAAGGTCAGCAGGGACGAGTTCGCTTCTTCGGCTCGGTCGGTCAAGCAGAAGGGAGGTAGTAAGGAACTAGCCAAGCCTTCGAGTCCGCCTCCAAGAACTTCGAGTCCTCCTTAAAGGCCTTTGAGTCCGGCAAAAACAGCAGTGGATCCCGACTATGCTCTGCCTAGCTTCACGGATGATCAGTTGTAGGATTCTGAAGCATCTGCGAGACATGAAGCTTCGGGTAGCTCTCCTGATCCACTGTTGACTCCAAATGGCAAGGTGATAACTCTTCATTTGAGCAATTTTTTCTTTATCAAGTGCACGCCAGTGCTCCCGATAGGAGTAGCCCCCGAGTCTATAGACAATTGTTTATAGTCGGTTAAAACTCGAGTAATTTTGTCATGGTCTAGGCCAGTCTATCTTTATCGGATGCACGGCAGTGCTCCCGATGGGAGTAGCCCCCGAGTCTATAGTCGACTATTTACAGTCGGGTATAGACTCAATCAACATTTGTACTGATTTTGCGTTTTTCTATTTGCATGCTATCTTCGAGTCATTGGCTGTTCTAGGGCGTCGCCTCATGGTTGCAGAAGCTGAATGTGTCACTCTTCATCGGGAGCACGACCAACTCCTTTCAGGATCTTGAGTCTTTGAAAGGTGAGTTTTTTTAGCGTCGCGAGTGGCACAGCTCCGTTCTTTTTCTTCTTTATCCTTAGCGCGTCTTCTTTGTTCTTCAGATGAGGTTACCCGCGCCAACACCGAGAGGGACGAGGCTCATAATCAGGCGAAGATCCTCGAGAAGGAGCCGGAGTCTGCTCGAAAGGAGGATGCTGACCAGCTCACGAAGTCTCGGGAGGACCTGAAGAAGTTGGAGGATGAAGTTCAGTCTCATGATAATGAGTTGGCTGATATACTCTGCCCCGTAGCCAGAGCTTTGTCCGGTATGTCGCTCACCAATTTTGGTCGATGTTATCTGTTTTTGATGTTTCTTTTGATCTCAAAATTTCTTGGGTTTCGCAGATGCGCTCAGAGTTTCTCTAGCGATCCCTGTCCAAGTTAGGGTCGATGCTTTGATGGATATATGTGGCCAGGTTGAAGGACACAGGATGAAGGCCGCTTCTGTCATCCGCGAGGCTTCGCAGGCCCCTTCTTCACTACACAAGCGACTGTTCGTGGGGAGGGAAACTCCTTGGACTCTGGATGTCCTTTTACAGGTTAGGAAGATCCTCTTCATGAGTACACTCTTGCTCAGACCGAGTGTGGTGCAAAGACGGACATCCAGATTGTTTAGGCAAATAGCGTCTAGGGTGACTTGGAGAAGATGTACTCAGAGCCTTCCAAGGACAACTTGGGGAAAAAGGTAGCGATCAAACCTTTTGCCGATCACGATGAGAAGTTAGCCAGGATGTTGTCAGAGCTAATGTCTCGCGGTCGCAGCGCAAAACCTGCTGCGAGCGAAGCTGTCTCTGGCAAATCCACTGTTCCTTAGGATAGAGAGCGTTCCTGTTATGTGTGTGCTTTGAAGTACTCTTTGTTTGTTTTCTAAATGTGGGAGTTCGGAGTGTTGGCTGAAATTGCTTTTCTTTACTCTGTGTTCTCCCGATGGGAGTAGCCCTCGGGCACTCGAAAGTATTTGACGTGAATGCCGAGTGACTATGAGCCATGCGACTCAGTAGTTTGCACTTTGTCCTTATTCTTTTAGTTGATTGAGGCCGATTCTGGATCTTCGAGTGCTTCTAAAGCTCCCGCCGTGTCTTCTTTGACAGATGCAAGTATGATCGCTTCTCTTCATGGCCGTGTTGCTGATGGTGAGCGAAAATTGAAGGCCTTGCAAGGTGTCGTAGATGTTGCTAAGTCCAAGTAGAAACTTGCTGCAGAACGCGAGTAATTTCTCATGGAGGAACTGGCCAATTTCGGGAGGGATTTTCTCTGTAGGTTCTTCAAGCCCTCGAGTCAACTTGAGTTCTGTTTCTTCTTCTGAGGTTTTCTTTGTGTCTGCAGGCGTTGAGCCTGACATGGGTCCTGAAGGGCAGTGGGTGAATAATTGGATTGCTACTGAATCCAATAGTTCTAATATTCACGCTTGCAACTTCTAGTCTGATCGAAGTAGGGGTTTCATTATGGCGACTCTTGAGGATCGGGTGCGTCAAGTCCAACATTTTGTCGACTCGTGTCGGGAGGCGCTGCCTTCAGTTTATCAGACTTTGTATCCGATGGATGTTGCTCCCGATCGACTGAGTGTGTTGCTGCAGAAATTTTGTTGAGTCGAAGATGTTCGCGAGTGTGTGCGTCAGCAGTTGGTCTGCTGAAAGGGCACTATGGTCAACTAGAGGGGGGTGAATAGGTTGACTACCAATTTTTATTCTTTTCCTTTTAGTTATGTCTAAACAAGATAAAACAAAGTTCTCTAGATGTTCAACTAGGTGAGCAACCTATGTGATACAAGATAATATACACAACGTAAGTAAAACGAAAGGTAGCAAGATAAACCACAAGTGTAAACAAGGAGACAAGGATATGATTCCCGTAGTTTCTTCTCAAGAGAAGTACATCTACGTTGGAGAGGTGGGGATCCACCTAGGCACTCCTCAATAGAACAGTTGTGCATATTTTATTCTCCTTGAGCTTCTCCGGTGAGGGAGATTCTCATTTCCACTATGAGGTCGACTTGAAGGCGTTGACCAAACCTTTACGTGAGGTTGAGGACACTCCACGAGATGGATGGAGGCTCTCAACAAATCTGAAGCTTCTTTGCAACAAGGTGGAAGCTCAAGCACAAGATCTACTAAGGTTTCTAGGCCTCAAGTAGGATTCTAGATCTACTAGGATGTAGTGGATGGATTTGAAATTCCTTTGGTGGAATCACGGATCTAGGTCTCCTCTAGCTCTCCACAAAGTTACAGAGTGATTGGGTGGTTGAAGATGGAGATCTAGGAGGCTGAAGCTTTCATTACTGGCTAGGATAGAGAGTGGGAAAAGCTTAGCATTTATGAGGTAGGGGAAGGGCTTGAAATACCCCCTTCTCCAATCTGGCCGTTGGACAACCCACGCAGCACCGAAGGCTCCGGTGGTCTTCACTCGCACGCGCCCGCATGGCTCCTTTTCTCTTCTTTGGTATCTTCAGTGGCGGAAGCTCCGGTGGTGTGAGCAGAGGTTCCGCCCACCGGAGGTTCCGTAGCCTTCGCTCTTATGCACCCGAAGGTGTTTTCAGCGGAGGTAGCACCGGAGGCCAGCCCGCCTGTAGTGCAAATGGAACCAGCGGAGGCTCCGGTGGATTGGGCGGAGGTTCCGTCCACCGGAGGTTCCGCTGCCGCCTCCGCTCGTATGCACCCGAAGGCATTTTAGCGGAGGTGGCACCGGAGGCACCACCGGAGGCAAGCGCTTGGGATGTGCTGGGGAATAGCACGGGGCGGAGGTTTCGGTGCTTTCACCGGAGCCTCCGCTGCTTGTAAAAACTGCTCCCCAGGTTTGTCTCTTTGAGCCCTTTACTTTAGGATAAATCTTGTAGCCTTTTTAGAATGTATCTTTGAAGTACTTTGGCATTTTCATAGATATCAGATAAAACCTGCAAATGCTCTAAATAGGGATTAGTCTGATAGTTATGTTGTCATTAATTATCAAAACGGAAGATGATCCTTCATTCTCCCCATTTTTGGTAATTGATGACAACATAACCATTTGCATAGCTAGATCACAAACAACATGGACGGAGCTCCCCTAGAGATATGCTCCCTTCATGTTGAGAGAATTAAATAAGATAGATAGCTAAAACACACATATTAAGTAGCATATAGGAGTGATAGAATTAAGGTACTAGGTTCATATGCTCACAACATGCATAACAGAGTTCACATCGAATACTAATTAAACAAACAGTTTTCAAATAACCAACTCTCTCAAGAAAGACGAAATAAGAAAAGCAAAAAACTGGCTTGAGAGAACCCATGCAAATGCCCAACGCTCCTAAGTAGATATCTCTCCCCCTTTGGAATCAAGATACCAAAAGAGGGAAAAGACCGATGCTAACTCCCCAAGGATCACTCGGAGGAGTTTTCCATGCTAGGAGGACGGGCAACGGCGAGAGCTGGTGACTTCTTCTCCAGGTTCCTCATCAGACCACTCAATGATTTTTTCCTTTGGAGTCCTTGGCTTGCCACTTCCCAATTGGTGATTCTATTTGAACCGGAGAATCCACGGTTTCCCCACCATCACGACGAATCTGTCTCTCTGCCTGTGCTTCCTTGCGGTGCTTAAGTTCCTTGTCATAATGAAGTTCCCACTGATGTTGCTCGATCTTCTTGTTCACTCGGAACACTTTCTTGAGAGCCATAGCCATCCATTTGAAGGCATTGTCAGAAGGAGGAGGGCGAGAGGGCCCAGCTTCTTCTTCTTCGTCTTCTTCATCAACAATGACCCGTGGCTTGGCCTTGCCTTTGCGAGCAGCCGGAGTGGGATGGAGAACAGGCTCAGTGTGGTCCTTGATAAGAAGTCGTTTCTCCGTGTGTGGGATCCAATGGGTGTCATCAAGCGGATCTTCCGGGAACTTGTCCTCCCACACATGCAAGATGATCTTCATAATGAATGGCCCAAAGCAAGCATTCTTCCTTTGCACAATTACATGCCACAGTTCATTCCAGAGATAGTCAAGCACATAAAGTTTTTGAGTCATACCGGAGAGCCGTTTCTCATGAGTAAGGAGCATGAGGTTCTTGAGGAAGCCTTGTATCTCATCAATGTTGCCCGCCTTGGGATTGATAGTCTCTCGATAGATGCAAAGCATAATGTCATAGGTGGGGTAGAGGCCCTTGACAAAACCAAATGAAAACTTCTTCCAGTGATAGAGAGGAGTAAGTTGTAAATCCCCGGTGTTTGGGAGGTTATAAGGATCTAAATATTATATGTTCATTTGCAAAGCATGCATCTAAAAATACGGGAAATTTTGGCGCAAAAGTTTAAACGAATCAAAGTGACCAAAGTTTCACTTGGCATGATGAAATAGGTCTAGTTCATCTAGTCAAGAGTACAATTGGAGTGATATTTATAACATAGTGTCTCTACAAACCAAATCATTTGATAAGACAAACCATAGTTGGTTATGATCAAACAAAAAAACCCAACAACCTTAACCTCAAGTCCATAAGTGACTTGGGATAATTCACTAGGTATCTAGAACTCAAAGAGGGGTGAGAATTCAAATCACATAACAAACACACTTCCACAAGATAGTAAAGCACAATTGAACCATCACATCAGTAGAGATATTATATCCTTTAATCATGAACTCTTTAAGATATCAACCATTCACACAACATCTTTCCAAATTATTTAGTACCTACTAAGTGAACCTTCACAAGTAGATAACAAAGGTTTAATAGAACACAAAAGATACAAACAAGTGTTAACTCAAAACCCACAAGTGGGAAATGAAATAATAATTGTATTAACATATTTATCGAATATGTACATATCTCATCAACCATAAAAGAAGTACCTAAAAGAAGAAATAAATATTCTTAAACTACTGTTAAACCTTGATCATTACATATGATATTCCCAAACCTCTATATCTGCATTCAGAATAACAAAAGTTATAAAGAGAAGAATATAAAGTTACAACATGACACTTGAGAAAAACAACTATCAATTATGACATAAGTCATTAAACCCCAATAACCTTCATATGATCATTGTCTAAATCATCTCAAACAAGTGAGCATATAAGAACTCAACACATGAATGAACCATTTGATCAACTTACTATCTAAAGACATCATTCCACAAACACTCCACATTTCTATTCAAATCATCATTCAACAACTAAAGTATCTCTGGATACAAGTAATGAATAACAACAAGTTATAACCTCTACTAGAGGAATTGAATGGAGTTAAAATAAGAAGTATATGGAAGAAGAATAAAAGCTGAACTAACTCTTAATCTAGATCTTATTACTTTGTCTAGATCATTTCTATCTAGTTGTTTCCCAATCTTCTCTAAGTCATTCTACAAGAGAAGCAACGCACAAGACAGGAGGAACTACCACAGGAAGATCTTCAAGAAGATTATTTAGAGTGTTCTAGAAGTGCTACTCCAATCTATTATAAGAGTATTTGGAAACTCTTATATCCTGATTTGATCTTATTAACTCTCTTGAAATAGTGTGATATTCCAATGTTAGTGTTATATAGAAGTAGTTTGGTAACAAGCTTGTACACCTTGTTCACATATCACTTTTGTATACTCAAACAATTGAGTGGCATACACAAACAAACAGAAGGTTGAATAACCTAGTACATCTCAGCCAATTGTATATGATTAGTAATTTGGAGGCAAGTCTGGCCAACTTGTTAACAAATTCTTCTTATATGCATATGGTAACTTGATTTCATAAAACAAACCTACATACTTTTATAATCATCTAAGTAAAACCTTTTCTCGGAATAAATGGTTGTTTTCACCACAAGGGTGAGATAGTTGAAGATGGAATCCCATAGATGATATTACCTGCAAGTGACAAAAGGAGTATCTGAAGACAGGTGGCAATTAGAGAGAAGAACATCAAGCAACAGAAGTCAACAAGGAGCAACACTATCTTAGGAAGAATTTATTCAGTGAAGCATTAGCTAATGTTAGAGAATCCATAACCTCATTGCCTTGTCAAGCTCATCAGAGATGAGGAACATATAGTAAATCTCTTAAATGGAAACAAGTATCCAATAAGAAATAACAACAAGACAATGCATCCAAATGTCTTGTGTTATGTTGAGGTAGGTGGAAACAAGCTAACTACCTTGTTTTCCAGATCCTTTTCATACATAAGACTAACAGATAACAAGACATATACATCTATACACAATCATGTAAAGGATTATATATTTCTAAAACCAACATTTGATAACAACAATACGTGAAACCTGTGTGGAAAACAAACCAACAAGATTCCAAAACCACACATGTTTCCATTTAATCAAGTACTAAAAAAAGCAGGCATGGCTTGCACACACCTAAGTAAAAGACCAACCCAAAATTGCTAAAACTTCCAACTATGAAAGATGGCATGGTAAAATAAAAGAAAACAAGTTCCTTCACCCACTAAAATCATTTGGTGTGATGTGGAATAAAATTTCCAATTGAGTGATTTTTATAACAGTGCATAGAAACATTACCAAGTAATTTTACCAAATTGCTTCCTATAAGGAATTATGCCTAAAAATTGTCCATTGGAAAACATACCATTATTTCAATAACATGTTAGTGGTGTTGTTTTCATGTCATAGCATACACTAAGTAGATTTTAATTAATATGAAATTTAAATAGAGAGAAAATAACAAATATCACTTAAAATTGAACACCTAAGAGAAAATACAAATATTCTTCAAATCCATTAAAACAAAACATGGTGGGGTGTAAAATTTGATAAGGAATTCAAATATGAATTTTAATAATTTTTATCTTTACAAGAAAGACCTGAAAACAATGTTTTCTTCTCAGTTTTAAAGACAGAAGGACCCATTTGTAAATTTCAAAAGATTTAGGGGGTTATCCGGAAAACTTTATTTCTTTTCTTCTTCTCCTCCGGCCAGAAGGCAGAGGAGAAATCCGTCGACTCACCGTGGCGTTTGCCACCTCCTTCTTGCCTTTCTCGCGTGGATAAGAAGCAGAAGAGCTTCTACTACTTGCCCTCTGCCTCCTCTCCTCTCCAATCTCGCTCTCTCTCGGTATTTCCTACTGGTAGCACCAAAACCGAACCCTAGCTTTGTTTTCATTGCCATCGCGCCGTCGACACCGGCAATCCCGGGAGGAACCGAGACCACCGTTGAGTTCCCCGTGGTCCTCTCACTCGACTCAAGCTCTCTCAGGGGCGCGGATGACCCTAGCACCACGAATCAGACTTCCTTCTTCAACTCCGGCCGCCGCGGAAATCCGCACGCCGCCGTCGATTCCGTTGCCGCCTCGCTTCCCTGTCGGTTCCATCGCACTCTCCAGGTCACGGTGAGCCTCCACAACCCCTCCCCTTGCTCTCCCGTGCATCCTTGCTCGCTGTCATCGAGTTACTGTCACCATCGCCGCGCGAACTCGCCGTTGGCGATGCTCCGGCGACCTCTTGGTCAAATAGCCACCACCTATCAGTTCACCACAATCCCCTCTACCAAGTAGAGCCATTTAATTGCATAAATTCGAGCCAAGTCGAAGGATTCTAAAGCAAGAGAGAATATTTCCCCATTGGTGATGCAGAGGTGACGTCAGCATGACGTCGTAATGATTTTTCTTTTTCTTTTAATTATTTTTTGAATTAAAATAATTTAAACTTGTTAATTCAATAACTTCAATTCTATAAATCAGAAAAATATAAATTATATATCAGATTAGTCAGAAAAATATAATCTATTTATTTATTAACTTTTCAAACATGTTTGATAAAATTTAATATTTTCTGAATTAAATTAAATCATTTAAAAATTGAGAAAAATAATAATTAATTCATAAAATCAGAAAAATACAAGTTATATACCAAAATGCTCAAAATGACTTATGCAACTCATCTACGATGTTTTCATAGCCATTTGACCAAGTTCTCATGTGTGTAACATTTTGCCTAGTCATTTAATTCATTTAAAATTAATAACTTATTCAAATATTTTCAGAAAACATAAAATGTTATATCAAATTAAAGAGAAAAGCATTTCCAACTCAAATATGTCAAACACGAGACATTTTGTTTAACTTATAAACTTGTTTTTAAAGTTATAATGGAATTCTATAATATTCCATAATAATCAGCAATAACTGCCACAACATTATGTTCTTTATTAACAAAACCCTCATGTTTTCACACCTACTAAACCTATCATCACAAAGTCATTAGCAAGTACGTGATGATAGAGTTAGTTGTATTAGTTCCTCATTTTCAAATAAACTTGATGTCATTAGCTCTACACTTTTGAACATAAAATAAAATGTGTATGTTATCTTTTCAATAGTTGTTTTCCATGTGTTATTATCTTATTGCTTAACCATGTGATAAGCATTTATAACCCAAACATGATAACAATTGTTTGTTAAGTAAAAATGAAACACATGTAAGTATATTAGAAGTAATAACAACATCACCACGAGTAATAAAACAACTCACCTAAAAATTGTGTGATTAACTTATCGTATCAAACGTGGCTTACACTTGTAAGCTGGGGTATTTTCCAGGGTATTTCATGATGCATATAATTACTATGCATTACATCATTTTGCCAATGTTTTCATTAGTCCTTACCGGAACTACTTTGCTATCTTTCGGATGTCAGGATTTTCTACGCGAGCCTCGAACCCCGAAGACATGGATTATTATGGTCATTTCAATTTCAGTCAAGTTCATCACTTTCTCATATCCTTTGCAGTATTTCTTAAAGAACTATTTGCAAAAAAAAACATCGTATTACCACCTATGATCAAAAGAATGAATGATCCTATTTTTATAATAATACGACTAATTGAATGACTACCCGAGTGGTAGTGTTCTGTTTGGTGGGCGGATGGGACCATGGTAAGATGAATAGGTCAAAGGAAGGTTCCATATGCATGGGAAAGTATTACATAGGAATTAACAACAACTGTCGTCAGGATTCGCCATAAATACCGCGTTAACCATGGGTCTTCTATGGGGGAGTAAGTCAGCTGTGATCTTCTCTCGTTCGCATGTCAGCGCGCTACCAGAGACGTACATTGTAGGTCTTGCGAGACTACATGCACATGGGTGGGATCCGTTAATTCCCGCGGACTTTGGGGTCTATGAGTGTCCGCCAGGGGCGCCTAGATATCCATCGTGAGGGGTGGAATCAGGGGTTCAACCTGCTGGTGGAAATGGGTGGGCATGCATTGTGCGGAGAAGCACGGTTTGGCTTGGGCCAACAATCGGGCCTCACACCTAAGTGGGAGTGGACACGAATGTACGCCTGGTTGTGCAACATGGTATTGGTCGCCCATGGGTAAAGTAACGCACCTCTACGGAGTGTAAAAGGATGTGGCATGTTACCCCCTGTTGTTCTCTCCTCTTTATGCCTCATGTTTAGATCTTGTGAGCTACCTAACATGATCAAGATCATCTTATTGTAATGCTACATGTTGTGTTTGCTGGGATCCGATGAATATTGAATGCTATGTCCAATGATTATCAATCTATCATGTTTATGTTATTTATGATCTTGCATGCTCTCCGTTACTAGTAGATGCTTTGGCCAAGTTGATGCTTGTAACTCCAAGAGGGGGTATTTATGCTCGATAGTGGGTTCATGCCTCCCTTAGTCCCTTTCACTCACACTCGAGTGACGGAAACATAACGGCTGAGGGATGTGTTGTTTCCATTAGGGAGAAAACAACGATGTTTACATTACACACTTTGTTTAATGAAATTATCTGTTGCTTGCAACTTAATACCCGAGGTTTGATTGGATGATGCTCCGAGGGTGGATTATTAGTCATAGATGCAGTTGGATAACGGTCTATGAATTATGTTGTAATGACCGCATGAATCGCATAGTAATCATCATGTCATGCATATGAACTACGGTGCAACCTTTATATCTGTTAATTTCTGAGCTGTAATTTGTTTACCTAGCATGTTATCTATCTATTTCGGAGAGAAACCTCTAGTGAACTGTGAACCCTGATCCATTTTTTACACTGATAATACAACCACTTCAACGACTGTTTTATTTACTGCAATCATTGTTTTGCTCTCATTCACTGCCATCATTGTTCTCTTTTCATTTACCGCAAACAAGTACTATTTTCCACACTATACGTCTAATCCTTTGTTTTCAGCAAAACCGGTGAGATTGACAACTTTACTGCTTCGTTGGGGCAAAGTAATTTGATTGTGTTGTGTAGATTCCATGTTGCTGCTGAATCGGTAGTGCGCCCTGCCAACATGAGCTGTCTTCAACCTTCAGAAGTGATTTCTTTCTCCTACTGTTCGATTCAACCTTGATTTCTTTCTGAGGGAAACTTGCTGTTGTGCTCTTTGTACCTTCCTCTTGGGGTTCCCAACGAGTGCAACTCCTGCACCATCAAGCAATACAGGCGGTTAGATTTTTTTTTTTTGCTCTAACCGGCTCTAGGTCCCGTCTTGGATGCTTGGTTTTGTACTAGTGATGTGTAAAATGTTTACAACCAAAATATGATAAATATATGTTTATAAGGTCATACAAAATAAACCGTTGGGTATTTTTCCTATCACCAAACCGAAGACAAATGTTGTTTGTCGAAAAGGGTTGATTTCTCGAAAAAATAGTTCTTGTGAAACAAGTGAGTGGGAGGATATTAGAGCACGAGGAGGTGAGAGAATCTTTTTTATCATGCCAAGAGTAGCGCAACACTGAAAGTTGTTCTGGAGTTTCGTATTTTGACTAAGTAGAATACACTACATGTGTTGTGGAAACTTCAAAAGAGTTTGCAAACTGAACCATGAAGGTCGTAAAACTTTGTAGTTAGAGAAAATTGTGGTTTGATAATGAAGTGTTGTTGTTTTGAAAACAAAGGACCTACTACTTATAAAGGAAGCAAATGATGAGAAATGACTTCCTAAATTGGCTATGAGTCATTATATCTGAGATATTATCTATGTCAAAATGTCAAGTATGTGACCCGGTAGTCATTTTGGAGGGCATGAAGCCCGATGGCCTCAAACGGATCTATGTAGCAATGATGCGTGTGTAACACACGTTCGTTGGGAGACCCAAAGAGGAAGGTATGAAGAGCACAGTAGCAAGTTTCCCTCGGAAAGAAACAAAGGTTGAATTGACCAGTAGGAGAAAGAAGCAACTTCCAAAGGTTGATGCAGCTGAGATGGCAGGGCGCACTACCGGTTCAGCAGTAACGTGGAACCTACACAACACAATCAATTCACTTTGCACCAACGAAGCAGTGAGGTTGGCAATCTCACGGTTTTTTGTAAACACAAAGAGGTTAAACGTATGTGGAAAATAGTATGAGAACAGTATGAAAATATTAGTAGCAGAGTGAAAACAATGGAAGCAGTGGTTGTATTATCAGAATGAGAAAATGGACCGGGGTCCACAGTTCACTAGTGGTGTCTCTCCATAAAAGATAGCTAACATGCGTGGTGAAAAAATTACAGCTGGGCAATTGATAGATAATGAAACATGTATGACATAAATATTACTATGAGATTCATGCGGGCATTACAACAAAATACATAGACTGTCATCCAACTACATCTATGACTAATAATCCACCCTCCGAATATCATCCGAACAAACGTTGGGTATTAAGTTGCAAGAAATAGATTATCATAGTAAGCAAAGTGTGTAATGTAAACAAAGTAAACATCGTTGTTTTCTCCCTAATGGCAACATCATATCCTCCATTCATCACATTTCTGTCACTCGAGCACAGTGCAAAGGAGGCATGAACCCGTTATCGAGCATAAATACTCCCTCTTGGAGTCACTAGTATCTACTTGGCCAGAGCATCTACTAACAACAGAGAGCATGCAAGATCATAAATAACATACACATGAACAAAACATGATAGATTGATAATCAAGAGACATAACATTCAATAATTATCGGATCTCAACAAACACAACATGTAGCATTACAATTAGATGATCTCTATCATGTGAGGCAGCTCACAAGATCCAAATATGAGGCATAAAGAGGAGAGGACTGCCATCTAGCTACTGCTATGGACCCGTAGTCCAAGGATGAACTACTCAATCACTCCGGAGGCGGGCATGGTGGTGTAGAGCCCTGAGGTGACGATTTTTCCTCCCGGCAGTGTGCCAAGGAGAACTCCAGAACCCTCCCGATCTCGGGTTGACGATGACGGCGGCCTCGGGTGTTTTTCGTGGAAAAGTGGTATATCTTTAGGGTTCACGCATCGGGGGAATATATGGGCGAAAGGGCGATGGCGATGGGCACCCGAGGGTCCCACACCACCCTAGGAGCGGCCAGGGAGCACCGCCTTATGGTGTGGCCCCCCTCCGGGCCTCTTCGAGATTTCGTGGAACCTTCGGCAATTCTAAGACTTCTGGGCTTCAAATTTTTCAATTCCGAGAATATTTCCAAAACAACTTTTCTAAAACTAAAAACAGCAGAAAACAGGAACTGGCTCTGTGGCATCTTGTCAATAGGTTAGTACCGGGAAATTGATAAAAATGACATAAAGTGTAAGGAAAACATGTAGCATATGGGATGAAAACAACATGGAACATCAGAAATTAAGGATACGTTTATGACGTATCAACATCCCCAAGCTTAGTTCCTACTCGTCCTCGAGTAGGTAAACGATAAAAACACATAATTTCTGAGGTGACATGCTACCAACATAAACTTGATCATCTAAATTGTAAAAGCAAAAGCATAGCCGAGATCATAGAACTTTAACACAAGCATGATAGATATAATTCTAACAATGAAACATAGCAATTACGTTGCATCATGAAAATTAACACAAATGAAAGATCATGAATAATAATGCACTCGAAAGTTATACGTTTGTTTCAAGCATAGAGATAACATAGCAAAGTGATATTTCGCTTGTCCTTAAGAGTGGGGCAAAACATAAATGCCAGGACACCTTCAAAGTTTAATAGGAATACTAGAACAAATAATAGCACATCATGAATCAATTAATAATGTTTCTAGGACAAATGCACATTAAACTCAGAATGGAAACTATGCTCTCTCAACTGTGCATAAAGTTAGAAGATAGAGACTCAATATAAAAGTAAAAGAAAGGCCCTTCGCAGAGGGAAGCAGGGATCAAATCATGTGCTAGAGCTTTTTATTTTGTTAAACAGAGGTATTGAAAACATTTTTTTAGAGAGGTGTATGATTATGTCAACGAATAGTAAACAGAAAATACAGTACATCACAAGCCAACTAGACTTCACAAGAGAAGCTCCCATAGAAGGACGCATCTGGGTAGAAGGTCATCCCTCTTTATCTTCTGTTTACACAATTATGCTCTGACCGATAAATCAGGGGGGGAAATAGTGAAGAGAATTTGTTGTATTAATTTGGGGTTGGGCACCCCGCTGCCAGCTCTTCTATCAATTGGATAATCATATTAAGACACTAGTCCAGGGTGTGAAAGTCCAATCAACAAGTGAGATAAAGATTCTCTATTTATGTCCTCATGACCTAAAACAGGAGCACAAAACATGAGTAATTTTGAAGGTTTTAAAGGTAACACATGAGCAATTTACTTTGGAGTGGCAGTTAAATACCACATGTAGGTAGGTATGGTGGACACATTTCGCAAACTTTGGTTTTTGGGATTTGGATGCACGAGTAGAGCTCATACTCAGTACCCGTGGAGGCTAGCAAAAGACTGGGAACGAAAAATCAAGAGAGTAATAATGGCCATAATCATGCATAGTGACAAAAACATCATTAATCAAAGCATAAATGGTACTACAAGTTCAAAAAATAAATGACCATAGAGACTATAAGTGGCTAGTTTGTAGTCATAAACATGGTGTGAGCATGCGCCAAGTCAACCAAATAAAACATTCAAAGGAGAACACCACAAATTTATGCTTCAATATGACAAGAACAACTCATGATTATTTCAAAGGCACATTAAACACTCTCAGCTATTTGAGATAAATCAGGCTACAAAAAATAACCACTAGGCTTTAGAATTAAAATAACATCTATCATGACATGAAAAAGTCTAGCCACCGTCTATACAAGCTTCTATTTGCACTGCTATAAGGACGCAAACTATACTAATGCTTTCCAACACCAAGAAATTCATACTAAACAAAAACTCTCCAAGAGATGCAGAAATGAAACAAGAGAGTACTAACACAACTCTACTAAAACTAAGAGCTCTGAATAAGAGATGCAATAAAAACGGGAGCTAAACAGGAATTTTGCAGCAGCTAGAAGAAAAACTAAGAATACGAGCATAACGAGTATTCAAACGAAAAAGCGGAGCATGTATCTCTCCCACACAAAGAATGCTAGGTTCCAACTATATTATTTCAGCAAGTAAAATAAAAGAAAACAAAATAAAAACAAACATACGCTCCAAGTAAATTTCATATGATGCGACCGAATAAAAATATAGTTTCACTAGAAGTGACCTGATAAATTGTTGATGAAGAAGTGGATGCCTTGGGAATGTCCAAGCTTAGACGCCTGAGTCTTCTTAGATTTTGCTGGGATGAACCACGGGGGCATCCCCAAGATTTGACCTTGAACTCTCCTTGATCACATTATATCACCCTCTTCTCTTGACCCTTGAAAACTTCATTCACACTACACTCAAAGTAATTCACATTAGAGGGTTAGTGCAACAATCAAAAATCCATGGGCTCTGCATGGGCACAAGTGATATTGATACTTTTAAACATTAGCTACATCCACTGATGTTTCGTGAAACAAAGAAATCCACTTGACATAGTAAAAGAACAAATGCAAGAAAAATGGCAGAATCTGCCAAAATCAGAACAATCTGTAATGACGAATTTTTCCAAACACTTTTCTTATTGTTTTCCTCTAAACTTGTGAGTTTTGGATACCACTAACACGTACTAATGTTGTTTTCAATAGAATTCCATAGAAAAACAACAGAGCGCCACCGCCACCTCGAAACTCAATTTGGGGATCAGAAGTTCATGTTCTGGCGCCCTGCCAGGACGGGGATTTGAAGGAGATCATCTCCATCGACACCGCCACCTCTTCTCCATCAACCCTCCATGATTCCCCCGTCCATGTGTGAGTAAACACCGCTGTAGGCTGAGAGGGGTGGAAGGGATTGGATGAGATTGATCATGTAATAATGCCAGATTGTTAGGGCATAGTGCCTAGTAACCATTATTAGTGTTTTCTACCGTTGTTGCAACTTGTTATGATTAATGCTTGTCACTAGGGCCCGAGTGCCATGATCTCATATCTGAACATGTTATTGTTTCACGAGTATAATTGTGTTTCTTGTTCATATCTGCAAGTTGTTTACACATGTCATTGTCCGGAACCCGAGGCCCCAAAGTGACAGAAATTGGGACAACCGGAGGGGATGGTGGTGATGTGAGGATCATGTGTGTTCACGGAGTGTTAATGCTTTGCTTCGGTGCTTTATTAAAAGGAGCACCTTAATTACCAGTAGTTTCCCTAGAGGCCCCGCTGACACGGGTTGGTAGGACAAAAGATGTTGTGCGAGTGTCTCATTGCGAGCACGTATGACTATATTGGAATACATGCCTATGGTCTGCCGAGAAGTTGGATGCTTTATTATTATTATTCGCAATGCCCATGTTTAGATTATTACATGACCTATGTTATCCATGCAACACCCGTTCATCCATTCCCTCTATGCCTACGGTACTTCCCATCCTGATGTTTCCCGCGATTGCTACTGTTGTTACTATTTTATCCCTATTGTTATTTCACTACTACTGCTGCTATAAAACTGTTACCACTGATAAATTGTTGCGAGCAACTCTACTTTCAGGTGCAGCTGAATTGACAACTCAGTTGTTAAGGCTAATAAATATTCTTTGGCTCCCCTTGTGCCGAATCCATATATTTGGGTTTTACTTCCCTCGAAGACTGTTGCGATCCCCTATACTTGTGGGTCATCAAGACTATTTTCTGGCATCGTTGCCGAGGAGCATAGCTTTATTTATTTGCTCACTTGATCATGATATTGTTCGCTGCAAGCCTTTCATCATGGGAAAGACTCGTGATGGAAAAGTTCCTATATTACCATCCACTACAAGGAGAGGTACAACTCTGAACACCTCTGTTGCTCTTGATTCACCGTCTGTTATGAGTAAGCTTCTTACTCCACCACATGCTACACGTACTGTTACTTCTGCTGAGTTTGAAAATGTTTATGATACGTCTGATGATTCTTCTATCGTTCTTGATGATACTGGTTTGCTAGGTCCTTTCCTAGATGCTACTATTTCTAAATACAAACAAATGGAAAATGCTGAAATTTCTGTTGAAAATGCTAGTACACCTGTTAATTCACCTGAGTTTATTGATGATCTTGACGAAACCTATATTGAACTTAATGATGACTTTATTGAAGAAGCTTGGGCTACTACTGGTGCAAGTTCTCTTAAGAGTCTTTTTGCAAGACATGTTGTGAAATGTAAATCTTCTCTTGATGCTAAGTTTGTCACATCTCCCATACACATTAGAGACAAGGATTATGATTTATCTTTAGATTTATCTTACATATCTATTGTTGAGAAGGAACCTTTTTGTGCAACTAAAGGTAAAAGTGCTATGGAGCACATGAATGAGCTTTCATCTTTGAGTAGTTTATTTTCTGATGATACCAAGCTGCGTACTTATTTTGTTACCAATATCTTCCCTTTCTCATTGAAAGATGAAGCTAAAACTTGGTTTAACAATCTTTCATTTGGATCTATTACTAGTCCTATGGATTTGGTTAATACTTTCTTTCAAAAATATTTTCCTGCTAGTGCCCAACATGCTGATGTGCAGGACATCTTTAACTTTGAGCAAATTGGAGGAGAAAAATTGCCTGAATCTTGGACAAGGTTTTGTTCTTTGATAAGAGCTAGCCCTGGCTATCCATTACCTAAAAATGAGCTCCTAGATATATTTTATAATGGACTAACTGTTGAATCTAGGACATACATGGATAGTTGTGCTGGTTGTGTTTTCAAGAAAAGAACTCCAGAAGAAGATGAGGAATTAATGGCTAAAATGGCCAAAAATAATGATGATTGGAATATACCGTAGCCTACACCTACACCAATACCAACACCCAAGAAGAGAGGGATGATTGAATTAAATGATGAAGTGATGAAGGAATCCAAAAAATCTATGAAAGAGAGGGGCGTTAAATTTGAAGATGTGAAGAATTTAACTCCTATAGAAGAATTCTGTAAGCCTATTCCTCATCCATCAACTGTTGAGGCACACTCTCTCCAATACTTAGATAATAGAGATATTCCCTATTCTAAACCACCTGATCAATGCTTAGATGAATTTGATAATTATGTTGTTAAGCAAGACAACTTTAATATGAGAGTGCAAAATCATCTTATGAAAAACTCTAGAGCTATTGATAATTTGCATGGTATTATCGAAAGAACCTATAATGATGTTAAAATGCTTGTTAAACATTTTCATATGGTTCAAACACAAATTGATCAACTTACAAAGGTGCAAAAAGATATGCTAGCTAATTCTTCTAGAGATAAACATGTTTGTGAAATAATTAGTAGAAGTGGTGTTTCTACTTAGGACCCCTTGTATCCTGAAGGACATCCTAAAAGAATTGAACAAGATTCTCAACAACCTAAAAACAATAGTTCTCCTTCTAAGAAAAGAAAGAAGAGACATAAAATTGTTGTAGAATCTCCTGAACTTGCTAAAGATCCAAATAGTATATCTATTTCTGATGCTGAAACTAAAAGTGGTAATGATAAAAGTGATGCTTCTGATAAAGAAGAAACTGTAGCTGAACCTGAAAAGCAAACTAAAACTGTAAAGTATACTAAGGAGGATTTCATTGCTAATAAACATGGTAATGAAAGAGAGCCTTGGGTACAAAAAGCAATGCCCTTTCCTAATAAGAAACACAAATCAAAGGAAGAATAACATTATAGCAAGTTTTGTGAGTGGATGAAACCTCTTTTTTTGTAAATCCCTTTTACTGATGCTATTAAACTGCCTCCTTATTCTAAATATATGAAAGATATTGTCTCGAACAAAAGGAAAATTCCTAATGAGGAAATTTCCACTATGCTTGCTAATTACTCTTTCAATGGCAAGGTTCCAAATAAGCTTGGAGATCCTGGTATTCCTACTATCCCTTGTTCTATTAAAAATAATTATGTTAGAACTGCTTTATGTGACTTGGGAGCTGGAGTTAGTGTCATGCCTTTTTCTCTCGACAAGAGGCCCCAGCTTGAAAAATTGATACACGCTTATATATCTTTGCAAATGGATGATAAATCTACTCCTATTCCTGCTGGTATATGTGAGAATGTTCATGTCCAAGATGCTACTAATTGTTTGATATTAACTGACGTTGTTGTGCTGGAAATGCCTGAAGACGATAATATGTCTATTATTCTTGGAAGACCTTTTCTTAACACTGCAGGGCTGTTATTGATTGCAATCAAGGAAAAGTAACTTTTAATGTTAATGATAAAGAGTATACTGTTTATTTTCCCAAGAAGATTGATAGAAAATATGGTTTAAATTCAATTGAAAATATTGAGACCATCAAGATTGGAGAATTTTATTGTCCCATTCCAATCCTACCAAAAGAATATGAAATTATTATGATTGGGACTATGTCTATCAAGGTTGAGGTAACATAATTATTTAGTGATTAGCAAAGTTTTTCTTCATATAATTTTTTTTTCTGGTAACAAGACTTGATCACCCTTGTTAACAAAATGATTTTTAATGAAGAGAACAATGTTCGCACTATGTTTTCACCACCCATAATTTTGTTTTCACCACTTCCACCTTTGTTTTCTTTGGTTATTTTTCCATTGGAGTGTCATAGAACCTCTGTAGTTTTGGTTTTGGTTTTGTTTTCCACCTTTTCACATTTGTTTTTCTAGGTTGTTTTATTAATTATTAAATTCTGGAAATACCTCAAAAATAAAGTTTCTCGAAAAATTCCAGAAAAAATATAATAAATTTTTACGTCAAAAATGAGGCAGAGAGCCACTTGGGATACCCCAGGGGACACACCAATCAGCACACCATAGGGGGCGCGGCCTGCCCCTGGTGGCGCCAGCACATGGTGTGGGGCCCCTAGCCCTCTACTAACTCTCTCCCCTGCCAAAGATTCCTCTCTCACCCCCACAAACTCAAAACATTTCCTGGAACCCGAGTTCTTGCTGTTCTTCCTCAAGATTTTTTGATCTCTTTGCTTAGCCCACCATTTGTGCTGAAATTTGGTGCATTTGCTCTCCGCTATGTGACTCCTCCAATTATGCAAGTAGAATTTTGTTTTGTGGAGTATTTCTTGAGTATTTTGGTATTGTAGGTGAAATATTATGTGAGTTTGAATACTTGATTTCAGTAGAAATAATATAGTTTTGATGCATGTTTAGCTCTCCTATAAGTCTCTATGGTAGTTTCCACCTTATAGTTGCTTGAAATCAATTTTTGTGATGATTGTTGAAAAATTTCAGAGATGGACAACCATAACTTTGGAGAAATATTTAGGAGTGATGCTCCTAGAAGAACAAGGCCCTCATGTTCATCCACCTTAGTGAGGCCATCTTATAACGAAGACCTTATTGCATCGAACATTGACGATGCGGGAGGTGATGGAATTGCTAATCCTTCTAGCTTCCCATGTTTTACATTTTTAAAAAGTGCATGTCTATTGGATGACTTCTTGATGCTTGTTGAAAGAGTTGGTTTAACCAGCTACATGGAGGATGAAAGTCTTCAGTATGCTACTCTCACAAAAACTTTTGTTGAGAGCTTTAAATTTCAAAACTGACAATTTGGTCCCACTGTTGCTTTTAAGTTATATGGTAGTCCTTTTTCTTTGCCCTTGGAGACTTTTTGTAAAATTATAGGTATCAATGCTTCCGGGACAACGTGCAAGATTCAGGAGAGACCCGCTGATCTCATGGCGCTCTATCTATAAATCACCAATGATGATGGCCTCTCACCCCAGCGTGAAAAGATAAGAAACATCCAACTTCCCGCCCTTAGATATTTCACTTATTATCTTGCTACTAGTACCCTTGGTAGGGAGAACACTAGCAACATTTCTAGCTATCACCTTGCTTTTATTGATGCTGCACTTAACCGTAGCAAGAAGTATAACCTTGGTTCTCTCATTGCTCGCCGCCTTGCTGCTAAGGGACCCATTTATGGGGGCATTATTGCTACACATATAGCAACTGCTCTAGATTTTTCTGTTGCTCCTGATGATGAATTAATTTCTCCCTATAGACTTAACCTTGCTGCCATGAAGGCTCTTCATTTTATCACTGCTAACTCTACTGCTGATCATTTAGTATATAGAGTTTTATTTATTGACGGAGATGAGCGGGAAGTTATTTTGCCGCAGCCTGTTTTTTTCAAAGTTGACACGACACCATGGTCTCGCCCCAAGGGAGAGATAGATGAGCAGCTGAGCTTGATGGGGTTCAACAAGCAGCAGGCGAGGCGAGACGCCCCTTCCAAGGACTACACCACGCAGTACACCGGCGTGTCCTCGAGCACATATCTACTACAGGGGTGCCACCTCATGGTCCCCTTGGGGATGATCTCCACTTAGGACAAAAGCCTAAGCTTGGGGGGAGGTATACCGACATCATACTCATTTTTATATCATGTTTAGTCGGTTCTTTGTATATCCATGTTTTTGTTTCTTTCGTTTGTTTTCGTTTTCTTTCGGTTCTTTCATTTCTCTTTGTGTTATTGTTTTGTTCTTGCTTTCCAAAACACAAAAGACCAAAAATATTTATGTTGTTTCTCTTTATTTGCTTCTTTAGTTTCTTTTGTTGGTTTGCTTTGTTTCCTCGTTTCAGTTTAATATTCAAAAATCCAAAAATATTTTGCGTGTTTGCTTGTTTCTTTCTGTTCTTGTTTTAATTCGAAAACCCAAAGATATTTGTTGTTCTTCTTTGGTTTTGTAAAGTTTGTTGCAGAGTTCACAGGACTTCCGTGTCTCCATTGGAGCTTGATTATCATTCTATATTATTCGATCCACACAAGTGAAGAGCAATAATGACGATTTACGACAATTCAAGTTGTGGTGAGAGGTTGGTATGAACTCTATTGGTTTTATTTTTGTACATATACTTGTCCATGTGAACATGCTTAGTTCGTCCGTGTAAGTTGTATGTTATTTAATTGATGCTTAGTAGTTCGTGCTCTCACGTGTTTAGTTACAACTTATTAATATAAGATAGCATGTCGTATGAATGTCTGCTTGCATTGTTTTATTCATAGAAGGGTATGACATTGTGGTATCTCCCTCTGATTGTTTCTCTTGAATCGACTTGGCACATGCTCACACATGCTATGACTGAAAACCAAAAGTCAATTAAGCCTCGATGATTTATTTTGCCTCAGAGTATTTGTATCACTTCTATGCCCCTCTTAAATTTGTTTTGTCGCAAGCATGATTATGATAGTTGTTGCTCTCTTAATTGTCGCTCCCCGTCTATTGCTAGCCTTCACTTGTACTGAGTATGAGCTCTACTCATGCATCCAACTCCCAAAAAGCAAACTTTGCCAAATGTGTCCATCATACCTACCTATATATGTGGTATTTAACCGCCACTCCAAGTAAATTTGTCGTGTGCTACCTTTAAAACCTTCAAAAAATTATTCCTGTTGTGTTCCCCTGTTTTTGCTCATGAGGACGTAAATAGAGAATCTTTATCTCACTTATTGATTGGATTTCACACCCTCGAGTAGTGGCTTCATCCGCTTATCCAAATGATAGAAGAGCCGGCAGCGGGGTGCCTAGCCCCAAATAAATACAACAAATTCTCTTCACTGTTTTTGCCTCTGTTTTATCAGTCAAAGCATAATTGTGTAAACAAATGAGAAAGAGGGATGACCTTCTACCCAGATGCGTCCTTCTGTGGGAGACGCTCTTGTGAAGTCTAGTTGGCTTGTGACGTACTGTATTGTCTGTTTACCATTCGTTGACATGAGTTAATCCCTGCTTCCCTCTGCCTAGCTCTCTTAAAAATATTTTCAATACCTCTGTTTAATAAAATAAAAAGCTCTAGAACATGAGTTAATCCCTGCTTCCCTCTGCGAGGGGCCTTTCTTTTATTTTTATGTTGAGTCTTCACCTTCTCACTTTATGCACCTTCTTGAGAGCATGGTTGTCATTCTTAGTGTAATGTGCTTGTCCCAAAACACGGTTGATTGTGGTATAACTTTGATGCTTGTATCTTTGATATCTTTATTTCTAGTCTTCATTTGAACTTCAGAGGTTCCCTAACATTTATGTTTTGCTCCATTATTAAGGGCAAGTGAGTACACTTTATCATACCCTATTATGAGCATTGCAATCCTATAGATTTATTTACTTCATGTTGTCTATTATTAGTTTGTTGGTATCTCTTCATGGTTTGCATAACTGCTAGGTGACTTTTATCTTGCATACATCTTATTAGAATTGCCTCAGCACTTGATCATATAGTGAGTATATTTACATCATATGAAACAAATGTGTTTATAAAAGTCTTTTATCGCATTCAGTTGTCACTGAATTGCTTGAGGACAAGCAATAAGCTAAGCTTGGGGGAGTTGATACGTCCAAAACGTATCTCCTTTTCCGAACACTTTTCTTATTTTTTTCCTCAAAACTTGTAAGTTTTGGATACCACTAACACGGACTAACGTTGTTTTCAGCAGAATGTCTCGTTTTTGTGCTGAAAAATCAACTTTCGGGAAAATGCCCAGAAAAGATCCCGAAGACCCCCGGAGCCAGAAGGAGTCCCGAAGAGGGGCCAGGAGGGGGCCACACCACCCCTGGGCGCGCCTCCCCCCTTGGTCGTGCCGCTTGGTGGTGTGGGGCCCTCAGGCACCCCCTGGGGCTCCCCTTTCGACTACATATCCCCCGTAGACCTAAAACGCGAGGGGGTTCGTCATATTCCACAGAAACACAACAGAGCACCGTCGCCACCTCGAAACTCAATTTGGGAATGAGAAGTTCCTATTCTGGCGCCCTGCCGGGACGGGGATTTGAAGGAAATCATCGCCATCGACACCGCCACCTCTTCTCCATCAACCGTCCATGGTCCCCCCGTCCATGTGTGAGTAAACACCGCTGTAGGCTGAGAGGGATGGAAGGGATTGGATGATATTGATCATGTAATAATGCCAGATTGTTAGGGCATAGTGCCTAGTATCCATTGTTAGTGTTTTCTACCGTTGTTGTAACTTGTTATGCTTAATTCTTGTCACTAGGGCCCGAGTGCCATGATCTCAGATCTGAACATGTTATTGTTTCATGAGTATAATTATGTTTCTTGATCATATCTGCAAGTTGTTTACACATGTCATTGTCCGGAACCCGAGGCCCCAAAGTGACAGAAATTGGGATAACCGAAGGGGATGGTTGTGATGTGAGGATCACGTGTGTTCACAGAGTGTTAATGCTTTTCTCCGGTGCTTTATTAAAAGGATCACCTTAATTACCAGTAGTTTCCCTAGAGGCCCCGCTGCCACGGGCTGGTAGGACAAAAGATGTTGTGCAAGTTTCTCCTTGCGAGCACGTATGACTATATTGGAAAATATGCCAATGGTTCGCCTAGAAGTTGGATGCTTTATTATTATTATCCGCAATGCCCATGTTTAGATTATCAAATGACCTATGTTATCCATGCAACACCCGTTCCTCCATTCCCTCTATGCCTACGGTACTTCCCATCCTGATGTTTCCCGTGATTGCTACTATTGTTACTATTTTATTGCTGCTGTTATTTTACTACTACTGCTGCTATAAAATGGTTACCACTGATAAATTGTTGCGAGCAACTCTACTTTTAGGTGCAGCTGAATTGACAACTCAGTTGTTAAGGATAATAAATATTCTTTGGCTCCCCTTGTGTCGAATCAATAAATTTGGGTTTTACTTCCCTCGAAGACTGTTGCGATCTCCTATACTGGTGGGTCATCACACATCCTCCATCCGTCACATTTCTGTCACTCGAGCACAGATGCAAAGGAGGCATGAACCCACTATCGAGCATAAATACTCCCTCTTGGAGTCACTAGTACCTACTTGGCCAGATCATCTACTAACAACGGAGAGAATTCAAGATCATAAATAACATACACATGAAGACAACATGATTGATTGATAATCAAGAGACATAGCATTCAATAATCATCGGATCCCGGCAAACACAACATGTAGCATTACAATAAGATGATCTCAACCTTGTGAGGCAGATCACGCGATCCAAACATGAGGCATAAAGAGGAGAGGACAATCATCTAGCTACTGCTATGGACCCGTAGTCCAAGGATGAACTACTCACACATCACTCCGGAGGCGGGCATGGTGGTGTAGAGCCCTCCGGTGATGATTTTCCCTCCCAGCAGGGTTGATGATGACGGCGGCCTTGGGTGTTCTTCATGGAAAAGTGGTATATCTTTAGGGTTCACGCATCGGGGGGAATATATAGGCGAAAGGGCGATGGCGGTGGGCCCCAAGGGGCCCGCACCACCCCCAGGCGCGGCCAGGGGGCACGACGCCCTATGGTATGCCCCCCATGTGGCCCCCCTCCGGGACTCTTTGGGACTCCGTGGAACCTTCGGGAATTCTAAGACTTCCGGGCTTCGAATTTTCCAATTCCAAGAATATTTTCAGAACAACTTTTCTGAAACTAAAAACAGCAGAAAACAGGATCTGGCTCTATGGCGTCTTGTCAATAGGTTTGTCCCGGGAAATCGATGAAAATGACATAAAGTGTAAGGAAAACATGTAGCATATGGCATGAAAACAACATGGAACATCATAAATTAAGCATATGTTTATGACGTATCAAGCAACAAAACATGGATGTTTACATCCATTTAAATTCGACTTGTCGAAAAGATGTTTTCGACAAAGTTTAAAGAGTTGACTACGACAAGATTTTGATCTTCTGTAGTGATACTTTAGTCTTTACGGATAGTTCTAGCAATAGTTACATATTTTGATATGGCAGTTGAATAATAAAACCAACTTTCTTCTCTAGGAAGGTTGACCAAGGATGTGTACTTGACATGGTGTGAGAGAGTTTTAAAATTCAAAATAATGCTAGAAAGGTATGAAAACTTAAATTGTTGAAGTGATCATAACTAAGTTGGAATCTTTACTTTAATGAAGTTATCAAAAGAGTTTGATTCCATCATGAACGGTAAAGATGCTTGTACAATTACAAGAAATTAAGTGGGAGCGCTAATAAATATTTCTAACACTTTATTTAGATGACATATAGTTCATTGGAAAATATGAAAATTTAAATTAACATGGTTAAGATTTCATATTGATGAAAGGCTTAGGCTAAACAAGATATTGGGCATCGATACCTATAAAGATGGATTGAAGCACCTGATATGTTTGAGCCAAAGTACATAGATGAAGTATTGAAATAAGTCAAATTCGAAACAACAAGAAGGGTTATGTCGCATGGAAAAGAAGTGAGCAATTTTCAAGTGTTTTGACGCATGATGAGAAAAATTGAAATTGAGATTTCTAAGTCATGTGTTTCATAATATGTACACAACCAGATGATTCCTATGCTATAAAGTGTTATATCAGGATAATTCACTCTTCAGTACACAATGACCAATTCAGACAGCTACTGTGTCGACCTATGTCTCTTGTCCTTTCTCTTGAAACTGCATTCTTGTTCTTCTTCCTTCTCTCTTGCAAGTCTAGCCTCGTAAAGCATCCTGTCTTTGAAAATCATGTGCTCCCTAGCTTCATTTTCTTTCTCTAGTGCTCATAACTTCATGGTTCGCCCTTCAAAATCATTTTTGACGTTGCTTATCCGTCGCTTCAATCATTTTCTTGTTATGCCGTTGGTACGCCCAGTGCTCCTCCTTCATTTTCTGATTTCTCGCCCTATCCACTTATTCTTCATCCCTCTTCTTAGCCTTCACTTCAGCCGCATCTTACTCTTTCACCTTTCACAAACCAACTTCTAGCCACCCAGGCTTCTCGCCTTCATCGTCCGAGTCGTCCACCCACTTCATTGTTGCCTTGTTGGGTCGATAAGCTGCCATGCCTACAAAAAAAAAATGCAAAGTATAAATTATTACGGAGAAAACACATGATGATAGTGAACAAGATAAATAGTCTAGAATAATATTATTTACCTTATCACCGTTCTCTACCTCTACCTCTACGTGGCCTAACAGGTTCATCGCATCCAAACCAGTGCCCGAACCCTCTACGTGTATTTTGAACATAATCATACCCTCCACCACCACCATTATCAGCGTATTGTGTACTAGTTACTCCACCATGACTGCTTGTACCTACGAAGTCAACAAGGGGGACACCACGTATGTGGGCCCTCCCAAAACCAGTACTTGTTAGACCACAATGGCCACGGTCATGAACTCATTCACCGCTTTGACCACCTCGATCACATTTCCTCCACCTCGGCCACCCTCAGCATTTCTACCACTCAAAACGCCATCTTCAACATGAACCTCTCTGTGGCCGCTAAGATTTCCGCGGTCACTCCGGCCACCACCTCTACCACGACCACCATTTCCACGGCCACGACCCTGGCCACCTTCGGCATTTCTACCATTTTCAACACTTTCTTCTCCATTACCGCCAACTCCACCTCTCCATATGATGATTGGACAACCGTGAGAAAGATCCTCAAGTATTTTAGAAATACTAAGGATGTGTTTTCCTGTGTAGTAATGAAAAACTATTCGTTTTAATATGCTACATTAATGGCCTTGCCATCTATCCAAATAAATCTATCTCAATGAAAATATGTGTTGAAGAATGGCACAATAGGCTGGAAGAAAGTTCCATGTTGTTTTTGAATGAGTTTCAAATTTAAAGTATTGTGATGGAAACTACAAGAAAGGCTAAGTATATCGTTGTATTGACAACAAATAAGAGGATTATTTTGTGTCAAAGAGTTCTTTATTGAACTTGGTGAATTTCCAAGAATACTGACACTATAAAGCTACGTTTGACAATATTAGTAACATTAGTTTGAGCTGAGAAATGGAAGTCTCACCAGTTGACCAAATATATGCAAAGCCATCTCATTAGAGAAGGAGTGATACGTGTAGATGCAAAGACGTGGAAATACAAACGGACCTAAACTTGTCAGATTTTTCTTTATGGATTTTACCATATGCGAAGCATGGCAATAACACTAGAATGTCATATGTGTTAAGTGCTTACCTATTGACTATATTATTGACTCTAGTGCAAGTGGGAGACCGAAAGAAATATGCCCAAGAGGCAATAATAATGTCGCTATTATCTTATTCCATATTTATGATAATTGTTTATTTCTCATGCTATAATTGTATTAACCGGAAACATTAATACTTGTGTGTCTAATAAACAAACAAGAGTTCCTAATAACACCTCTCGTTGAACTAGCTCGTTGATTAACTGATGATCAAGGTTTTATGATCATGAACATTGGATGTTGTTAATAACGGGATCATGTCATTCGGAGAATGATGTTATGAACACATACCCAAAGTAAGTATAGAAATTTGATCAAGTCATTAAGTTTACATTGTTATATACATACAAAGTAACTCTGATCCTTAGACCATGAGATCATATCAACCACTAACACCGGAGGAGTGCTTTTATGACATCAAATGTCATACCATAACAGGATGACTATAAAGGTGCCGTTCGGTACTCTGAAAGTATTAGTTGAGACTCATGGATCAGGAGTGCGATTTTTCCATATAGATGACAAAAGGATATACTCTGGGCCCTCTCGGTGATATCATATCGACACGACTTACAAGCACGTGACTAGGTCACAAGGATGTCATATCACAGAACGAGTAAAAGAGTACTTGTCGGTAACGATATCGAACTAGGTATGCTTGATACCAACTATTGGATCTCAGACAAGTAAAATATCGCAACACAAAAGGAATTGGTTACGACGTTTATGGTTCACGCGATCACCAGATTCATCATTGAATGTGTAGGAGTCATTACAGATCTCCAGGTCCCGTTGTTGATTATTGATCGGAGAGGTGTCTCGATCATGTCTACATTATTCACTAACTGTTGGGTGACACACCTAAGGTTTGCCGACGTGTTTGAGTGGATATGGAATATCGGAGAAAACATTAGACAACACTGAAATTGTTTCGGGAAATATTGAAATATTACAAGGTGGTAAATGTTAAGTTTTGAACAGATAGTTCAAGGGGTAAATGTTAATGTTTGTTTATAGGATTAACAAATATGAAAATAAAGAAATAAATATGTTTTATTTATTTATTAAAGAAAACCCTTAGAATTTTGAGTTGAGATTCATGAGAGATTGAGTGGGTTGATGGAGACTCCACTTACATGATGAGGGGAGAGGTGGGGTACCCCATGGTCGTGGCTGCCTCCCCCTCCTATATAAGGAGGGGTGGGAGCTCCCTCTCCCCCCACACACTTGTGTCATCTTCCTCTCGCTCCTCCCGCAACTCCACCTCTTGGTCATCCACTTGGTGAAGCTATGACCGTTTAGTTTTCCATCACACCACGTCGTTTTGTGTTATTTGAGTTTTCCGACGGGTCCACTACTTCCCCTGCCCTGCTGGATCGAGGTAACGCAGGCCGTCGTCAAGCCGTATTTGTGACCGAGTGCGGAAGCGCTACCAGACTGTAGCGCTCTTCTTCACGATCTTGAGATTGGAAAGTGGTCGTCTTCATCATCCACGAGATTTGATCTCGTAACGCTTTTTGGTCTTCAAGGGCAAATTCATCTAGCACTCTCTATACCCGTTGATTGCATCCTCTAGATTATATGTTGACTCGTTTGTTGTTCTTTGCGTAGGAATTTTTTTTTTCTATGGTATGACCCCTTCAGATATCTATGTTAACCATCACGATCCTCCGAAACCTAACATAACACGAGAGACGAACGAGAAGTCACTAAGACCCAAAAGTCATAGGGGGCTTGACACAACTAAGTAAGGACATAACTA
>JAPCYS010000865.1:0-35435 GCA_028641055.1 Alopecurus myosuroides
TGGGTGGCTACCACCCTTAAAAGAAACTTTTGTAGGTAGTCTAAAACTCTTGTCTAACTGGTTACTGGATTTACAATATCTTCAGTTGGAGTCATACTTCATCATCCATAATATCCTTGTATAGCAATGTATCAACTCCTTGTGGGCAATTGGGACCTTGAATCCATGTTTTAACATGTAGGGATCTATGTGTCCATATTCACCTCCAATAGGATGAGCTTATTGACATTGCTTGGAGTGTGATCTCACTCAAGATGGTTTGAGTAGAACTTTCCCTTGCATTAGATTTGTACACCAATATATGTCTGTTGAGTTACCTTTAACACTGAGGGGTCACTCTTTGGGTCAATCTGCAGTCCTTGGTCAGTCTAACCTTCTCTTCAGCGTCTTGGAGGATGTTAGGACCAAATAATTTCTTTCTCTTAGACCACTTTACAGCAAAGGTGTGGTTCATTTCCTTCTCATACAGGGCTTCAAACTGTGCCATCTCAATACTAGCTTGATAACTGTTGTTGTAGGAAAAAATTCTGCATATGGTAAGTTGTCATCCCAACTAGATTCATAGTCTAAGACACATGCTCTCAGCACATCCTCTAGAATCTCATACACTCTCTCAGTTTGACCATCTATTTTAGAATGAAACACGGTGTTGAACTCCAGTCTGGTCTCTAAGGACTCATGTAGTTTCTTCCAAAAGTGTGGAGTAAACTGGGTACCCCTATCAGACACAATACTCTTGGGAACACCATGAAGACATACAATCTTCTTCATGTTATATCAGTGCTTGTAATTGGGTGCTATCTTTGTGAGACGATTACTTCGATTCGGTTCGTGGTAATCCATTGATAAAGTCCATACCAATTTGTTCCCATTTCCTTGGCGATCTTTCATCATGTTGTTGTATCCCTTGAATGCAAACACCATGCTATTTCTAACGAAACTATCATGGTGGGTAATATCTTCAATTGCATGATTCCTTGTCCTCTCCGAACTTTAATACGTTTCAGCAACACTTGCCTAACATAGGGATATTTACATCTAACCCTTCTATGGTTTAGGTTTAGTATCGTCGTCACTCGACTAAGGCTCAAGGCAACCATAGTTCCTTCAACCCAACATAGTAAGAGTGAATAACATGAGTAGTAGGAATGGTGATCAGTCCATCCTGCACCCATATCATTTTCCACATGTAGATTGATGAACTACGTGATCTAACACTCGGTCATCCTCACTTGTCTGACAGAAAGTTTCCAATCTCTAAGACAAACCTGAACTAAACTATTGTTTCTCCAACTATTGGGGTTGCGTAAACTCTAGCACCTCCAGTTAAATAGTTGCATCTTCTTCATATGCCCTTCTGGTGTAGAAAGCTATCCACAAACTTAGTTCATGTGAATTAGACTCCACATGTCTATCATCCCTTGTTGATGGACTTGTAGTATCTTAGGATAGAGGTGGCATGATCTTGGATGTGATTGTCCCTTCACACAGAAGAACATAATTCCTGCGATATTTGGTATTCCTCAATTTGGATGGTTGTCTCAAAAGGTGCACTTGGGTGTCAAGTCGGTTGTTGCATTCCAACTTAGAAACTCACTATGGTTGGTAGAGGGGTATGTTGTTGGGTTTGGTTTAGCATGGATGAGTAGAGATTTAGAAAGAAACTAAAGAAGGTTCCTACCCAAACACAACAGAGCAAGGAAAATCATCTTACAAACAACATCTAACAAGCATATAGCAACCATTCTTCACTCCAATCATCAAGGTTTAAGAAACAACCTAGTATTGTCATAACACACACAATTGTTTGATCAATACACTAGCACGTTAACATTTTTTAACAAAGTAACTAGATTGGTGGTCTCATCTATATCTTCTTGAGTTTCTTCAAATCCTCCTCTAAAGTCTTGAGGTGTTTGTGATTGTTATCAAGTCTTATATCTCCAAGTTTCTTCAATTGTCTTGAGTGTAGATCTTCATGTTGAAACCAAGAGGTCATGTGAATTCTGTTCCTTTCACTCCATGATTTTTTTACCAACCTTGTCTTGATGGAAACAAGAGGTAGGTCATCTATAACAAGACAAGAATATTTTGAAGGTGAATAATAGATGAGAAGATATGAGAAGGATTAATATGTGATGTTCTATTTCTATAGGTTTGAAAAAAGTAGGTTTTCAATCCTGGGTCTTTTTCCTAGTTCTAATCCAAACTTAGGGTCCCAATCCTACAGGCAACACTATGCTCTGATACCATTTTGTAGCGCCCTACCTTTTAATAAAGATAGAACACATGTGTATCCTGCTATTCCCGGGATCTCTGATAGTATACACATGACAAAATGAAATATTCATTGCAATAGCATCATTCTACATCGTTGATCCAGTGGATAAGAAATAAAATAGTCATACAATTGGCATAGTCAACATGGACTAGCCCAAATAACAATGTTTCAAAGCAAACACAACGTAAATAAGACATCAATGAGCCTTCTTCATCTTCATGCGCCACAGGCAGAACATGTTGGCGATAGACTCGAGATCCTAAACGAAATCCTCACTCGTCTTCAGATTCATCTGCACGTTGGAATATGCAGCCCCCACGGGGGAGGAAGTCAGTACAAACAATGTACTGGCAAGTGACACTTGTATGGTGGCAGTTTTGAGGATTAAACTAGCTACATGATATTTGCCTGGTGGAGTCTGGGCTATTTGCATAAAGCCAGTTTTGTCCTATATTTGTAAATCATTTTCATAAAAATGAAGACAAAGGTACAACCATCATGGCTAAATCCACCATGAGGGTTGATAGTTCATCATGGCTAAATCCACCATGAAGTTTGATAGTTCATCATGGCTAAATCCACCATGAAGTTTGATAAATCATCATGACTAAACCCACCATGAAGTTTGAAAAATCGTCATGGCTAAATCCACCATGAAGTTTGATAAATCATCATGGCTAAATCCACCATGAGGTTTGATTGTGGCATCATGGCTAAATCTACCATGTGCCCTATAAAGGGTTTCTACCATGTTTTATATCATTCAGAAAAGATGAGGAGATCCTTCGGCACCAACTCTGTGTAGCTGCTCAACTGGCCCATAACCGGGGACACGGCTAAGATCTTAGTTTTTAACTCTGCAGAGGTTGTACACTTTCACCTTGAGACTCATCCTCCCCGAAGGAAAAATGAGACAAGATCTTTGGGAAGAGGGATTCAACCATACCAGTATTGACTCGTTGCTCCTAAAATTCTACCACCCCTTGTCAATACAACAGGAGGAACCCCCACAACTTACTTAATCTTGGCAGAGCCCATATTACCTCAAGGCTGCACTGAAAGCTAACTATACAGTGAAGACCTACAAATCTCTTTAATCCTGGGTGGCACTCCACAAGTGTACCCTCAGGTGATAACCACCACATCCATGGATAAATCCACCATGAACATGGTCCTGAGTAGCCACTCAACATAATCCATTCATAGCAATCCACCTAGGTGTTTCATTGGGTTGTTACTTTCCAATTTTCAAAACATCACAGCCAAACAAGTAACAACAATAGTTGTGATAGCATTCTAGTATTGCTAAACTAGTACCTAGCAGGGGTTTCATGTTGGCTACACACTCCTAGGTCTTCTGAGCATAGCATACTTGGAAAATAATTGAAAACACCTAAGATGCACACTACTGAAAACTCTAATGCAATATAAAAAGTGGGACATGAGCATCACTTGCCTTGTGGAAGTTGGTATAGAGACACTCTCTTCACAATTATAATGTTGCTCTCCGTACAATCTAAACAATATAGATAAATAAGAATAAACAAGCAATTCATCCACAAGCAAACAGGTACAACAAAATAAGCAATACAGAAGCATAACAAGTTATTCAACTTGATTGGTGTTAACTTGGTCAAGGTTTTGAAACATAATTCAGTATGCAAAAAGAATTATGATTATATGGTTATTGTTTGATCTTGTATGGACAAGTTCAAGGTTATCATAATAATTCAATTTATGAAGAGGAATTATAGTGGTTTGAGTTAGGCTTATTACATATTTAAATATGCAAAAATAACTAAGTGTTTGGTCATGTGTTTTGCCATTGGTGGTGAAGGGTTGTCAAGGAATATCACTTCACTCAATGTACAAAAGAAGTGGTTATGATATGGTTTAGGGTTTAACACTTAATTCAGTGTACAAAAGGAATTAAGATGTTTGGGTCAGGCTTTCCATATTGTCAAACAAATTTGTTCCGAGGTTCCTAGGGTTGGTCATGGTCACTATGATCACACAAGGCTTTGGTCTAAGGGTTTTAGAAAACAAATCATGATCAACATGATTCATTTCATGACTTTGGTTAGTAGGGTTGAAGCAATTTACAATATGGCTTGTAAATTTACAAAAGGTCTTGGGATATGTTTTCTGGTCCAAAAGGTACTTTCCATATGGTCAACATGACATGGGTTTTGGTTTTGATCAAAATGATCATTCCACAATTTTCCTAAAGGGGGTTTCCATCAAACAACAGGTAATTTATAATGGCTGACTACTAATGATGGTTTATATGAAAAGGATTACATGTAATGGATTCTATGGTCATAATTAGTTTGGGTACTGTTTTCTCTTGTCTAAGGTTACTAAATGGAACCATTTTCTAGAAGAAAACTAATTAAAATTATTTATAGAATTAAAACGAGGTGCAAAATACTCAATTGGTTATTTAATTTCTAATCTCTATTTTAATTGGTTCAATTATTATTTTGGGACAGAGGGTATGAAAGTAAACATTCTAAGTATTTCAAAAATATTTTATTTGCAATTTCGGATTTGTAGAATTTGAATTATGCAAAATTTATCAAACAAGTTTATTTGAATTTGAACAATTTTTAAATGGTAAAATTTGAATTTGGCCAGTGCCAAAAGTTTCTACATGTTCAGGGGATTTCAAAAAGTTCAAGTTTGCTAAATTTGGCTAAGTGGTTAAAAAGTTATGAACAATACAAGTTACAGTGTCTTTTCTGCAAATCTTCATTTGATTTTCTATTCGGAATAAAAAGAAAAACAACTGGAATTACGTGGCTGGCTGTGATTGGCTGGCTCCGTTGACTGGGCGCTGACTATGCGCTGGCGTGGCTGTTGACTGGGCATGGCACGCGGCGCTCTGCCAATGGCCGGTACCGATTCGATTAAACGAATTAATCTCGACCGTTGCCGGCCGATCCAACGACTGTGGTTTGATTGAACCTCACCTGGCGGCGGGTCACGTCGAAGAATGGCGGCGCGATGGCACTACACTCCGGTGGCCGATGAAGTTGACGATTCGGTGGTCGCCGAGCTCGATGGTGACCACGGGGAGATCCAGGAGAACACACTAGAGACGATAGGGTTGTCGGCGTCGTCTCGGAGAGCTCCTATCGACGGCAACGTGCAGATTCCGCAGGCACAACTCCGGTGAGCTAGGGTTGAGGACGGCGTGATGAATCTGTCGCATAAGAATGAATACAGATGGGTTTAGGAGGAGCTCGGGGTCAAGGGGATTCAAGATAGGTGGCAATGGGCAGCGGGTACTCACATACCACGCCGGAATCATGCAATGCCCGCGGCGGGAACGCAGAGCTCCGGCGAGCAATATTCATATGGAGGATGCGTGTTTTCGAGGGGAGATGGAGGTTAAAGGGAGAGGGTGTCCTGGGCACTTGTGGAGTGGCTTGAGGAGCCGGGGGACGCGTGGAATGAAGAGATCGTGCGCGGGGGTGTCGTGCGCGAGTTTCTCGGACGGAGGTGGACGACGGGTGACGTCACGGACGACGTCACGGTGGTGAGACCCACCTGTCGGTGGTAGGAACAGAGAGAGGGCCGAGGTGGGCTACTGCTTGTTCTCTTGTGTTGCGCGCGTGATAGGTAAGAGGGATGGGCTTGGCTCGGCCGGCCTGTTTCTTTCTCTCTCTCTCTTTTTTTGTTCTGAGTCATTTTTCTTTTTCTGATTTCTTAATTAATTCATATCTCTTATTTGGAAATTCCAATTAACCTCAAACAAGTTTCTGAAATCTTGTAAAATGATTCTCTTTCAATTATGAACATAAATGTGTTGTTTCCAACACATTTTGAAAATAAATTTTGATATTAGGAATAAAGCCTTAATAGGACTAATAATCATTTTTAAATAGAAAATAGCAATAATTAGAAATTGTGCTTCATAAAATTACAGAAACTTTCTAATAGAGAAAAACTATTTTTGAAACCCATTTAAACTCATTTTCTTATGTTTTTATTTTTAGCAAATGAGGGATTTACAAATAGCAACTTGTTATTATTTTCCACATAGAGAATAATTAATTGAAAAAATGATCAATTATAAATTAGAAATATAAGAGCTTTGAGAATATGTTTCTCTAAGCCCTTTTCACAAAACAATTTGGTGCGAAACATTTTGTTACTTAATACTATACATAGTAGTTGAAAAGTGATATGGTTAATTTTGGGCTTTGAAAATATTTTCAAGATAATAGTCAAATAGAAAACAAGGACTTAAATAGGGTTTGCTATAAAGAAGCAACCATTTTGAAATAGGAAAACTTATTTGAAAAGGTTTAGGCTTTATGGAAAATAGAGGTACTTGGATTTTATTTCCAATAGCATTGGAATATGTATGGTTTTCTTTTGTTTCTTGCATATCATTTGGTTTCTGGTGACTTGTTTAACATGAAAACAAAAAGTTTCAAATTTTTGTGATTTTTTCACTTTCCAAAAATTAGGGATGTTACAGGTGTGAAAGTCAAATCAACAAGTGAGATAAAGATTCTCTATTAGCGACAAAAACATCATTAATCAAAGCATAAGCGGTATTACAAGTTCAAAAACCAAATGATCATAGAGGCTATAAGTGACTAGTTTGTATTCATAAACATGGTGTGAGCATGCGCCAACTCATTCAAATAAAACATTCAAAGGAGAACACCACAAATTTATGCTTCAATATGACAATAACAAATCATGATTCTTTCTAAGGCACATTAAACAGTCTCAGCTATTTGAGACAAATCATGCTACAAAAATAACCACTATGATTTAGAATTAAAATAACATTTAGCATGACATGAAAAAGTCTAGCCACGGTCTATACAAGCTTCTATTTGCACCGTTATAAGCACGAAAATTGTACTACTGCTTTCAAACACCAAACATTTCATAATAAACAAAAACTTTCCAAGAGATACAACAATGAAACAAGAGATTACTAACACAACTCTACTAAAACTAACAGCTCTGAATAAGAGATGCAAGAAAAACAGGAGCTAAACAGGAATTTTGTAGCAGCTAGGAGAAAAACTAAGAATACTAGCATAACGAGTATTCAAACGAAAAAGCGGAGCGTGTCTCTACTTCTCGAGTCGCCATAAGGCGTCTCTCAATGGGGCGGAAAAATCACATCCATCGTTCCTATGGCTTCTTGAGGCATTTCAACATCTACATTAGAAACATAAAATTGCGCCACTTGGGAGCCATCATTTTCCTCGAAAACCACACTACAAGATTCTATGACAATTCGTGAGGCTTTGTCAAAGACTCTATAAGTGTGGGATTCGGCACCGTAACCAACAAATATACCCTCAATAGTTCTGGATTGAAATTTAGACAACCTAACACCCTTGATCAAGTAAAAGCACTTACAACCGAATACACGGAAGTAGGAGACATTGGGCTTGTTGCCGGTGAGGATCTCATACGGAGTCTTGTCAAAGCCCTTGCGGATGTAGAGGCGGTTGGAGGAGTGGCATGCGGTGGATATGGCCTCGGCCCATAAATATCGGGGAGAAGAGTAGTCCGCCAACATGGTCCTTGTCATATCCAAGAGAGTGCAATTCTTCCTTTCGGCAACACCATTTTGTTGAGGAGTGTAAGTGGCGGAGTATTGATGACGAATGCCCTCATCACTAAGGAATTCATTCGGAGTGTAGTTCTTGAACTCTGAACCATTATCACTCCTAATATCCATGATTTGCACATTGTGTTGACGTTGCACTTGGTTGGAGAAGTCGATGATGGTTTGTTGAGTCTCACTCTTGCACTTGAAGAAATAAACCCAAGTGTATCTTGAATAATCATTGACAATCACCAAGCAATACTTCTTGCCACCAAGACTTGCCTCGGGCACGGCACCAAAGATATCAACATGGAGAAGCTCCAAGATCCTCATTGATGAAATAATAGTCTTGGCCTTGTGCGAGATATCATGCATCTTTCCTTCAACACACAACCTACAAACGCTATCTTTGGAAAAGGAAACATTTTCTTTTAGTCCGACAATAAGGCCACCTTTGTGAAGACTTTGGAAAGTTCTCATGTTGACATGGGATAAGCGGCGATGCCACAACCAACCCACATCCGCCTTTCCGAAAAACACATTGATTGAGAGTTGGTAGACTTCGAAAAGTCCACCACGAACAACTCATTTTCAACATGTCCCACGTATGCGACGTCAAGAGTCTTGCTCCTCAAAAGGACCACAATATCAGGATCAAAGAAGACGAAGAAACCCATCTTCCCTAATGAACGAACTAAAAGTAAATTGTAACCAAGAGATTCAACAAGCATGACGTCCATGATAGTGATATCAGGAGCAATCACAACCTTTCCAAACCCCGATACCTTAGACTTGGACTTGTCTCCATAGCTGTCGGTTGCTTGAGTGTCATTTGGGCGCAACTCCGTCACAAGTTCTTTGCTTACGGTCACATGACTAGTGCATCCACTATCAATTATCCATTTAGGCCCACCGGAAGCATAGTCCTGCAAGAGATCATTGACTAGAGTTAGGACCCGAGGAGGGTCCCTTCATGTTAGCAACAAGGGTCTTTGGAACCCAAATGGTATAGTCAATGAAACCCTCAATAGGACCAACATATTTAGCTTGCACAACACCATAATATTCAACATATAAGAAATGGTGTGGATTGTTAGTTCCCGCGGAAATGCTACGAGTAGTGTTGTCCCTCATGACACCACTACTTGAAGCAACATTGCTTGCTTGTGCGGGTGTGCTATGAGTAGTGTTATCCCTAATGACAACACCACCCGAGGCACCATTGTTGGCCTTCTTCTTGCTCTTCTTCTTCTTCTTATTCGTCTTCTTGGCAACATAGCCAAGACCTTGCTTGCCCACTTGTGGCCTTGGAGCACTCAATTGTGGTCTAGAAACAAACACATGAGGGCTAGGGGCAACCACTTGTGGTGTAGAGGCCACAACCTTCTCAACTTGAGGGCCTTTGCCCTTGAGCCTTGCTAGCTCATCCTTCAACCTAGAATTTCCGCAATAATTTTTGCATGATCACAAGAATAACTAGAGGTGCTAGGGTTGTTAAGTTGATTAAGTTGAGTTTGAAGTTGTTCATGCAACTATTTGAGGGAAGAATGTTGACTCTCCAAAGCTTTGTGAGCCTTGGTTAGTTTTTCAAACTCCTCGGTTAGTTTACCATGACCAACACCAAACTCAATCTTATCCTTTTTAGCCTTTTTATATTTAGCAATTGCAAGGCCACGTTCCTCAGTGATATTATAAACAAGTTCATTATGTGACTCTTCAATAGATTCAAGTTCCTCCTCGAGAGAAACTCTCCCATCATGCTCTTCTTCAAGAGTAATCGAGAGGGATGCTATCTCATCCGCATCCCTTCTTTCGATCTCACCATTCTTATCAAGAGCTCCATGGGCCTCTCCCAATTGGCTCATGAGGTGATAAAAGTACTTCTTGGTCTCCCCTTGTATGTTAGACATAAAACGTTCCAAAGATAGAATTGTATCTTCTACTCTAAGACTAACATCATTTTCTAGTTCACTTGGGGTCTTAGAGTTGGGAGAAGGTGATACCTCCGAGGCCTTAGCCATGAAGCACTTGGCATTTGGGTGAGGATGATCCTCATTGGGGGATTCAAATAGAGATGAAGATGATGGAGTAGAGGAAATAGCAAGAGCGCCCACTTCACTTGTGGTTTCTTCTTCTTCATCACTTCCGGAATCATATTCCTCTTGAGTCACTAGCACAAACTTTGTGGGAGACTTCTTGAAAGGTTTCTTCTTGAAGTGAGGTCTATTGTAGTCAACCTTGGACTTGTCCTTGCGAATAAGCTTGCCGCCATGGAGTTCTCTATTTTCATAGGGACACTCTGCAATGAAATGATGCTTATCTTGACAATTGAAGCAAGACCTCACTCGTTGAGTCCCATCATTGCCATAGCGAGACTTGCTCTTCTCCTCAACATATTTCTTGGCCTTGGGAGGATTCCTCCAAAAAATTTGCACGGTGAGAGCTGATCGAGGGATGATAACCCGGTATGCTAATACCAACGTGTAATTCGGCCCAAAGGACGCTGCACAAGACCCGGCTTAGGGAAAAGGAGTTTCTAGAAGGCCCAGGAGTGTAGGCCTCGCAACCCGGATTGTGGGTTCCGATAAGGAAGTTTAGGGTTTGTAAGTAGTGTCCGGGTAGGACTCCGAACACGCCTTGGATAGTAAGCCAGGGGATCTGGGTACTATATAAACCGGTCCCTAGGGTTAGGATACACAAGCTTACGAGATAGAGATTGCGAGATATCGAGTGTCCCTTTTAACACGAGAGTTGAGATAATATATTCAGATCGGAGACTCGGCGACTTGATTGCCGGCTACCAGATCGCATATCATCATGGTTTCCCTTGAGCTAAACCCTCTCCCAAACACCAGAGTCGATTTGCCCCAAGACAAGTTACCCCTGGTAACGTCTGCCGTGATTATCCCACGACAGTTGGCGCCCACCGTGGGGCCTACGTCCAAGGGTGTTTACATCACGGGAGAAGCTCGGGAGAACATGAAGAACCTCGTCGTCGGCGAGATCTACACCAACCCTGAAGGAGAGAAGATGGTGGACGATTTTGGCTGGGGGCCAGAGTCGGATCTGCTCGAATCCGGATCCGTCATCACAATCGGCCGGGTCAACGTCTTCGTCGGCATGGTACGTGCGTTCGGTTCAATCCCTGACGATTTTGGATTTGATTCTGTGTCAGGAGAAGCCACCCACGTTCAGTCGGACGGAGAAGAATCGGTCGGGACGGTGGATCCGACAGAGGAGCCCACCACGAAGAGGGAACAGCCGGAGGAGCCGGCATGGACCCCGCGTGGCCGGGTCATAAGAGAGGAGGATACCGAGTCTATCTTGCACCTGCTGGAGGACCGGTACGAGGAAGATAGCTGCGATGAGGAGGAGTATGAGTCTTCGCCAAGCATTGCGCGCAGGTCGCGGTCTACACGGCCCCTGCAACCAATCTCAATCAGGGGAACGTGACTACGGCCGCGGTCGGAGCGGCGCAAGCATTGGCCCAGCAGCAAAATCCGGCTGACGGAAATCCGGTCCTGACCCGGGTCGATGGAGAGTCTAATTCAGTCACCAGTCGGGTGGCGGATAGCGAGATGCAGGCAAATATGTTTGGGTTCCTGGCTAACAGGACGCCGGGGGCAGGTCCTTCGAATCCGCAACACCCGGCCCTATTCCGTAACAATATTGTCTTGGACCCAACAGTGTTAGCTACTGTGATAACCCCGGAAAACGCCGCGGCACGCGCCAGGGACTTGGAGGTAGCACGCCGCGCGCTAGAGCAACAAAGAAGAGATGTAGAAGCAGAAAAGCAAGGGGTGGCCACGCGCCAATGCGAATTGGACGCGCTGGAAAACCGGCTCCGGGCTGAGGCAAGCAGGGTGCATCAGAGATACCAGACAAGATTACCGGCAATGGGTGGAGTCATAAACCCTAACGCACTATTCATCACACCCCAGGATCAGCCGATTCCGGCTGTGAATCAGGAAACTGTGCACCAACCGGCAACTGGAGCAGGACAGCCGGCAAACGTGCAGGCCAGGTTACCCACACTACAGACTGGGGCCCATGTCGGCAACACAGCGCCACCACCACCACCATCACGATTTCGTACGCCGCCAGGTCACTTTAATAACCCCATGGATAACGTATATGCCGCAACGTTAGCATTGAATCAGATCCCCGTAAGAGAGTCACCCCATGCGGAGCAGACCCGACGGGCGATCGATTTGCTGCATACGGCAGTGGCTCAGCAGGTTAATTACCGGATAATAGGAGTGGAATGCATGGAACGCCTTATGTCAGCCAGCAACATGGCAATGCCGGCAATATGCAAACAAGTTCAGCGCGACGGAGGGCAGAGCAGCAGCAAATGCCGCCTCCTCCCCGCGTGCAAGCAGCACCAGCAGTATCAGCAGCCCAAGCTATTGTGGATAGTTCCAGAGCTAGGAGAGCCGCGGCCGGGGCTACGGTGCACGGACCAGCAGTAGCTCCACGTCCGGCCGTACCCCCCGCAGGATCGCATGTTTCCCGGGTGAGGCCAGTACCGACTAATCTCGCTGGGCCCAAATGTCTGACGGATAACATCAGGGTTGAGCCTTACCCGGATAAGTTCAAGGAACCGGGTAAAGTAGTGAATTATGAGCCGACTATGGATCTAGAAACATGGTTGAGCAGTTATGAGATGGCCATGTCGATTCGCAACGCATCTGAAAATCTTCAAGCCAAGTTCATGTATTTAATGATGTCGGAAGGAGCAGCAAAGTTGTGGTTCAACAATCTACCGGAAGGATCTATCAAGTCATGGGGTGAGTTGAAAACTGCGTTTATCAAGCACTTTCACGGAACATGCAGGAAGTTGTTTACTATCGACGATCTAGAACGGTGTGTGCAAAAGAAGGGAGAGTCGGCGCGCAGCTGGGTGCGTCGAGTTATGGAGATATTGCATTCATCTACAGATATTCAGCCGAAGGATGCGTTGCAGGCTATGGACAAAACATGCAAGTATACACCTTTAGTGCAGAAATTAACTCGCATGAAATCCAGTCGGAATGCTTCAGAGGTTATGTCGCACCCGGACTTCTAGGGGATACTCACAGTCCGCTGAATAGTAGAACAAATGGCTTACGGGGCATACCGGCACCCGCGTCTCAATATGAGCAGGCCAACACGTAAACGTGTGACAACCATTCTCTACTATCCATCGTCTGCGCAAACCATCCCATAGAAATCAGGACACTTCCGTTGACGTACTTCATAACATACACACATGGTACGTCAACGGCATTTGAACAATGGATATCACAACAGATCTCTAAGACACAAAAGATTGAAATAAGTTGCAAATAGCTCTCATTAGAGCAGAGATAGAAAATACAATCATCCAGAGGACACGTGTCCCAACACTTCATCATTACATCACAGCGGAAGCATCCAAAGTGTCTGAGTACAGACAAGATCCAAATAGGCCTAAGAGGCCGGAAACGAAAAGACGGAGCCCATCCACGAAGTCTCGGATCCTGCCCGGGTCCGCTATCTACTCGTCAGCAGCCTCGTCATACTCCACGTAGTAGCCACCATGGGGATCCTCGGAAACGTAGTCTGCGGAAACCACAGCCCCAAAGGGGTCAGTACATAAACGTACTGGCAATCAAGACTCACAGTTCACCAAAGTGTACCCGACAACATCAAGCACAAATGCTTTGGGTCCAACGGGAGAAAGGTTGATACAAAAGATGCGGCAGCTGGCTGCACTAACAACTACAGATATCTGATACAACTTCTGGCTAACAGAAAGGGGATAAGATAGCATATCGTAACCAACTATAACTAACCTCAAACAAACCCATCCTGGATCTCGCCCCTTATCCAAAGAAGCAATCCGAGGATAACTCACACAGTTGGATTAATGATGGTTCAAGTTATTGTGTCAATAAGACTATTACTAGTCAAGTTATCATTAGTTAGGTGTAAGTTGTTCTGAGTACTTGTTAGCCAGTACTTTCACCAAGTCATCCATAACCGCGGAAAACACGGCTTCTCGAGAAGATTTATCCCTGCAGGGGTGCACCAATTTGGCCGTACACGTAAGAATAACCCGCCAGATGGAATGGCCTTTCCACCAAAGGGGCACTCAACACAACTCAACTCTTCTTCGCATCAAGCCCAAAGAACCCCGTGCAATTGAACGCACGGCTAATCAAGCCCCACGAAGAAAAGGGGACCCTCGTAGCACTCTAAGAACGTGTCTCCCTAAATGCCGACTACAAAAGTTCCACCCTGGCGCCAAGGGTTCGCACCTGCATATGCATGCGGCAAATGGAAAACCCGAACTAAATGAGGCGATTTGGACGAGATGCGAATCGAATCAAATTGAGGGGGGCGCCCATACACGCTTCCCACATGCGGTTAGTGCGCTCATCATGGATCAGTAGACAAGACCCTTTTCCTAATTAGGGTCGACACTAGCAGGCCTCAAAACCACGCCGGGCCTCCTGCCGGTGCCTTATCAGCAAATTATTATTAACCACAAAATTAACAGGTTGATTGTTTAACATCGAGCCCCAGAACATAATAAGGTAACAGAAATAACGGACAACAGCCTCGAGCAAAACAACCCTAAGCATGCTAGTAAGACACAGGCAACAAGCAACGGGGTGATAGGTATGGAGGTGAGGCTATATCAGGGTTAAAGGATAACATGTGATAGGATCGAACAGAAGCAACGATTCATAGGGCTAGCAGAATAGACAACGGAAAGTATCGGTATCCAATGTTGAAAGGAACACAATGGTTCATGTGAGTGAATACTTGCCTGCAAACTCAGCAGCCTGGTACTTAGTTAGATCCTCAGAAGGGGTGTCGTAAGTATCGTCGGTCTTAACATCGTCGTTTATCCGAGAAGAAGCAAACAAACAACGCAGAGAGACAAACAATCAATAACATGACATAGTGCACAATCATGGGATGATGCATGTCAATTTAATTGATGCAACAAAATAAACTAGTTGACATGGTAACACAATTAAATGGACCCACATGCAATTTGGATTGCATATGGAAAGCCCATGATTTATGGTTGAATTAATTGTTCTACAACTAATCATCATGTGTAAGTGAATTAGCATGATGCATGGATGAGGAAAACAAAAAGAAAACAACAATAGGAACAATTTGAAATAAGGTTTACCAAGTTTGGAATTTTAGTTATTAAGTTATGAAATTTTGGTTCCTTAAAGGTGTTCCACAAGCATTTGTTGTTTTCACCAATTTAAAGTGTTCAAAATAGATAACAAAGTTCATATTTGAAAAGAGCCCAAAATTTTAGTTGGAATACATGTTTCACTTATTGAAAAAGGATTTAGAATGAATTAAACAAGTTTAAACAAGAATTAAATGAATTTAATTCAAACATGCATTTATTTGAATTTTTATTTGTTCAAAACATTAAACCAAATTCATATTTGAAAAGTTTATACTTTTATGGTTTGAAAACATATTTTATATGTTCAAAAATAATTTAATTTGAGCAAGTTATGAATTTAGCAAAATTAAATGATTTAAACAAGGTTTAAATTATTTAACCAACTTTAATTATCGAAAACATGAAGCAAAGTTTATATTTGGAAAGGTGGTTTAATTTAGCATGGAAAACATATTTTATTTGTTGAGAATGGATTTAAAATGAGCAAGTTATTATTTTGGCAGTTTTAAATGCATTAATCAATAAACAGTTGTTTTCATCAATTTAAATTATTCAAAACAGCAAACAAAGTTGATATTTGGAAAGTACATGAAAAATGGGATGGAAAACATATTAAGTTTGTTGGATTTGGAATTTTTATGCCCAAGTTATGATTTTTACAAAATTAAGTGAATTAAACAAGATTTCAAATATTGCACCAATTTAAAATATTCAAAACAGTAAAAAAAATTTATATTTGGATAGAGAATTTAATTTGGTATTGAAAACATATTTAAAAAGTTGAATTTGGAGTTAAGATGAATTATTTATGCAATTTCCAAATTTAGGTGTTATTCTGCCAATTAAACAATATTTAGGGACTTAGAAAATATTAGCAGGGATCTAGAAAGAAACTACAGGGACTGAACTATGATTAGAAAGTTGTGCTGGGCTTGGAAAAAGATGGAAAAAAATGTGGGGGTTTAATCCCGGGGGTGGGATTCGAACCCACCCCCTCTGCTGTGAGCGCAAGGGACAGAACCACTAGGGTGTGCTGTTCGGTTTGTTGACAGAAGGGGTGCGGGGGGGGGGGGGGTTATCCTTCAGGTAAGCTGTGGTTTTTCTCTGAACTGAAACTGCACGTTAACTGAATGTCGACGGAAGGAAATCGACCGACGGCGATCGTTTGCTCGCGGTGGCCGTGGTGATCCGCTGCGTGTGGGCTTGTGGCGTGCGGGTGCTGCGAAGGGAAGGGAGAGAGAGGGAGTAGCGAGAGGGGGAGGGAATCACCTCGAGGGGGCAGAGGAGACGCACGTCGGGGCAGCAGGGAGGCGACGGCGACGGAGCTGGACGGCGGCGGCGGCACAGGGCTTCCCGGCCCTCACCGAGGTGACGAGGAAGAAGAGGGTGGCCGGGGGAACCCATTCCCGGCCCTAGCCTGGCCGGAGGGGGACCCCATCGGCGGCGATCGCCGGAGGGAGGAGTGGTGGTGTTCAGGTTGTGTTCAGGTTCAGAGATTGTGGTTACAGAGAGAAGAGAGCAGAGGGGAGGATAAGAATGGAGGCGGGGGAAGAGAGAGGAGGGAGAAGAATGCGGGTTAGGGTTAGCTCGAGGAGGAGGTCTTAAGGGGAGGGGGTCGAGCTGCTGGCCGTTGCTTCTCCCTTTCTGTCAACGTGGATGCAGTGGATGCGCCTCCGTACAGAGGTTGAAGAAAGAGAGCGAGGGGGGTATGGGCCTGAGGGAGGGGAGTTGGGTTGGGCCTGCTGCCCCTCTCTCTCTTTGTTTTTTTTATTTTTTCTTGCTATTTATTTTTTTTGCTGAAAATGAAAAAGAGAAAAAGGAGAGGTTTTTGTTGGTTAGAAATATTAGGAAAAATTGGTTATAGGTTAGGCATTTCAGAAACACCATTGTACCACTTTTGTTTCCCAACAAAATTTAAATTATGTTGGTGTTTGAAATTTGGTTGGATTTGCATGAATTTTGATATCAAGTGGATAATTAAAAGAATCACTTAAATAATTTGAACCACCAAGCTTAAATGAACAAAAGATGGAAGTGATTTGTAATTTTTATAAATTTCAACTAGTTGCTGTGTGGTTTTTTTTTGAATTTGAATGAATTTGGGATATTAAGTGAAATATTGAAAGCAATAATTTAATTAGTTTGAACCTTAGTTTAATGGAACCAAATGATGGAAGTGTTTTGTCATTTTCATAATTTTCAAAAGGGGTTGTTGTTTTGGAAATTAATTGAATTTGAAAATGGTTTGGTATTAGATGAATTTTTTATTAGAAACAAATCAACAGTTTTGAAATCACAACTTTAAAGGAAACAATTGATTGTTTTGATTTGAAATATCATTTTGGAAATTGTAACATCACAAGTATGAAACAAAAGGTTTGAAATTTGATTTGAAATTCAAATAGAAAACAAAGGAAAACAAATGAAAACAGAGGAAAACAAATGGAAAACAAGCAAAACAAATGCAATGAACATGATGTCATGATGCAAAACATAAAATAACAGAGAGCAAAACATTCTAATGGCTATTTTTCATACTTGGGATGTTACGGGTTACAATGGGAGAACTAATGGATGCGTGCAACAAACATGTTGCAACGGATACCACGGAAGAGGACGTTGATGACAAGAAAGCAAAAGCAAATACAGGCAATAATGGAAGAACCGGCAATGGATCTACGCCGGGTAACCATGGAGGTAACAATGGGAATAACCAGAACAAGCGCCCGTTCGAGGGGAATTCCGAGTTTGTCGCCAGCACAGAAGCCGGGTCTTCAAGGCCCAGGGCAGAAGGAAATTTCAACGCAGGAAATCATAATGGAGGAAATTATCAAGGGCCACCAAGGCCGGGTAACAACTGGGATATCTTCAGAATGGCGTGCCCGAAACACAGCAGGAACGGAAGGCCAGCTAACCACTCATTGGAGCAATGTGCGGATTTGCAGAGATGGAAGAACGAGGAAGTGAACAAGGCTATGCGAGGTGCAGGCTGGGGAGGAGGACCGGGTCCGGGTGGAAACCCGGGCAACGGCCCACCCCCAGCAGGCAACCCGGGAGTTGGGAATCCGGGTAATAACCAGGGAGGAGCTGGAGGCTTCCAAGCCAACCCCAAGCAATTGGGCCAATACCACGTTCACACCACAAGAATTTCTAACAAGGATAGAAAGATACTAAAGAAGGCAGTAAACTCGGTTTCCTCGGCTGTCCCGAGATACCTGAGGTGGTCCGAGCAGGATGTAACGTGGAGCAAAAGAGATCACCCGGAAAGAATAGAACACCCGGGAGTTCTAGCATTGGTGGTTGCGCCACAGGTTAATGGTTATGAGCTGAAAAAGGTCTTAATGGACGGTGGAAGCAGCATTAACATCCTATATTGGGAAACTTTCTTACGCATGGGCCTCAAGGAGTCTCGGCTACAGAAGCTCAATAGTTTTTCACGGGATCGTGCCGGGTCACTCAGCGTGCCCTGAAGGAAAGATTACCTTGGAGGTTGCTTTTGGAGAATCAAAGGATAATTTCCGGGTGGAGTGGCTCACGTTCGAAGTGGTGAAGTTTGCAGTCCTTATCACGCGCTATTTGGGAGGCCGGCTTACGCCAAGTTCATGGCCAGGCCGTGTTACGTGTACCTACAACTAAAAATCCCGGGTCCTAAACAGACCATCACCATACATGGGAGCCGGGATATAGCGGCTGAGTGTGACGGAGGAGATACGGTAATGGCAGAACAAGCCTGTAGAAAGGAGGAGCTTAAGTACTACCGGTCTCAAGTAGACCCGGATGACAGGACAGCGCTAAAGAGGCCAAACACCGAGGATGAGAGAGCAAAATTCAAAGAAGCGCAAGATACCAAGATGGTGGCCTTCGTCGAAGGTGATCCCTCCAAGCAATTTGCCATAGGATCTAATTTGGACGATGAGCAGGAAAAAGCACTTGTGGAGTTTATTCATTCGAATCAGGATGTGTTCGCCTGGACGCCTAGCGATATGCCGGGTATCCCTACAGAGCTGGCAGAGCACAGTTTGCACGTTGATCCCAAGTCCAGGCCCGTGAAGCAGGGACTGAGAAAGATGAATGAGGAAAGAAGAAGGGCTATCGGCGAAGAAATTGCTCGGCTGTTGACGGCCGACTTTGTCATGGAAGTATTTCACCCGGAGTGGTTAGCAAATCCGGTTCTCGTGATGAAAAAGACCAATGAGTGGAGGATGTGCATTGATTATACGAGTCTCAACAAGCATTGCCCAAAGGATCCGTTTGCACTTCCAAGGATAGATCAGATCATAGACGCAGTGGCTGGAAGTGACCTATTATGCTTCCTGGATGCATATTCCGGGTATCATCAGATCAAGCTCAAGAAGGAAGACTGGGAGAAAACGTCGTTTATAACCCTTTGGGGACCTTTTGTTACAAAACCATGACTTTTGGATTGAAGAACGCCGGCGCAACCTATCAGTGGTGCATTCAGAAGTGCTTTGAGGACCAAATTGGACGCAACGTTCATGCTTACGTGGATGAAGTGGTGATCAAGACCAGAAAGGCAGAGACATTTATTGATGATCTGAAGGAAACATTCAAGAACCTAAGAAGATACCAGATGAAACTTAACCCGACAAAGTGTGTATTTGGGGTCCCAGCAGGGAAGTTACTCGGTTTCATTGTTTCAGAGAGAGGGATTGAAGCAAACCCGGATAAAATCAAAGCTATCCAGAGTCTGAAAAAGCCGGAAAACCTGAAGCATGTTCAGAAGCTTACGGGGTGCGTAGCAGCGCTGAGCCGGTTCATATCAAGACTCGGAGAGAAGGCAATACCCTTGTACCGGCTCTTGAGGAAGTCTGATAAATTCGTTTGGGACCAAGAGGCGGATGAGGCATTCGAGGCACTAAAAAATCAACTATCTGAGGCACCAGTCCTAGCAGCCCCGGGTCCTAAAGATCCCATGTTACTATACGTTGCAGCGGGGCCCACCGAGCGGTTAGCGCAGCAGTGGTTGTCGTTGAGCGCAAGGAGGATGGAAAAGATCACCCGGTCCAGAGGCCGGTTTATTACGTCAGTGAGGTGTTATCAGAAGCAAAGCAGCGCTACCCACATTGGCAGAAGTTGGTTTTCGGGGTCTTCATGGCCAGCCGGAAATTGAAGCCGTATTTTCAGGAACACCCCATAACAGTGGTTAGCTCTATACCAATGTCGGACATCATCAGAAACTCGGATGCAACAGGTAGAATAGCCAAGTGGGCGATCGAGTTGGGAGATTATCACATCAACTACGAGCCCAGGTCAGCAATCAAATCTCAAGCTCTGGTTGATTTCATTAATGATTGGACGCACACAGGCATGCCCACAATGACTCCAAGTTCCGAGTCTTGGATAATGCACTTTGATGGTTCCAAGCAATACGAGGGATCAGGAGCCGGAGTGGTGCTCACATCACCTAAAGGAGACAAATTGAGCTACGTATTGCAGATTCACTTTGATTGTTCCAACAACGTGGCCGAGTATGAGGCATTATTGCATGGATTGAGGATAGCCAAGGAGATGAACATCAAGAGGATACGGTGCTATGGAGATTCGGACCTCGTGGTACAGCAGGTCTCGGGAACTTGGGATAGAATGGATGCAACTATGGCAGCATACCGCAGAGAGGGGGGTTTGGGTGGAGGGTATGAGAGAGAAAAAAACAGCAGATACACTCGCCAGACTCGGCTCGCGCAGAGAGCCGGTTCCACCCAATGTGTTCCTGGACGAGCTATGGCGGCCGTGAGTTAAAACCGAGTCTGAGGAAGAACTGGCTAACAAAGACCCGGATTTGGAGCTCGTGGCCACAATACGCACTGTTCCCGAGTGGACAGAGCCGTTTCTGGCTTACCTATCACGGTGCGAGTTACCACAGCAAGAGGTACTAGCAAGGCAAATTCTGAGGCGAGCAAAAGGTTATTCCATCATCAATGGGGAGTTATATAAAAGGAGCGCTGCAGGAGTATTTTTGCGTTGTGTAGCACCAGAAGAAGGCCGGCAAATCCTGAAAGAGATCCACGAAGGCGACTGTGGGCATCACGCATCCACAAAGTCCCTTGTGGCCAAGGCATATAGGCACGGTTTCTTCTGGCTCACAGCTTTAGCAGATGCGGAACGCTTGGTGGCAAGGTGCAACGGATGCCAAAGGTACGCCCGCCAAATCCATGTGCCGGCTATGGAGTTGGAAACAATTCCTTTGACCTGGCCTTTCGCCGTTTGGGGTATGGAGATGGTTGGCCCCTTTCACATGTCACCTTGCAAAAAGACACATCTCCTGGTGGCTATCGATAAATTTACCAAGTGGGTTGAAGTTATGCCAGTTACCAATTGTGAAGCGATTACGGCTAGTTAAGTTCCTGAAAAGGATTATCTACCGGTTCGGGTATCCTCACAGTATAATTACCGACAATGGAACCAACATGTCCCTTGGCGAGATGGAGAAATTTTGTGGCAACAACGGAATCCGGCTTGACATAGCTTCTGTAGCTCATCCACAAGCCAATGGACAAGTGGAGAGGGCGAATCAGGAGTTACTTTGTGGATTAAAGCCACGATTGCGAGTCCCATGTGTCAGAGCTGCTGGAGCATGGGTTGAAGAGTTACCCTCAGTGGTTTGGGGTATCAACACTACACCCAACAGATCTACTCAGATGACACCGTTTTTCATGGTTTATGGTGCAGAAGCGGTGCTGCCGAGTGATATCATCCATGACTCGCCTCGAGTATCGGCTTACGTCGAGGTGGAGAACGAGAAGACCCGGCAGGACGCCGTGGATATGTTAGAAGAACACAGGGAACAAGCTTTGGAGAGATCAGCCATATACCAGCAGGATCTGAGGAGATATCATAGCCGGAGAGTCAAAACCCGGGTCTTCCAGGAAGGAGACCTGGTTCTGCACCTAGTACAGTCAAAGGAAGGAAAACACAAGTTATCCCCACCATGGGAGGGACCGTTCATCATAAGCCGGAATCTGCACAATGGATCATATTACTTGGTAGATGCAAGGGAAGAGTCGGCTACTGTTAATGACACCGCTCACACCACTTCATCTATGCAAGAGAGAGAAAGACCTTGGAACGTAGCTCAACTACGTCCCTACTATACCTAGTTTAGACTAGATTTACAAGTGGAATTACACGATGTAACTGGCAGCAGGTTTCAGACGCACTCTTTTCCTATCCAGGGTACCTAAGGGGACTGGAGGGTTTTTAATGAGGCGGCTTGCTGACCTAACTTTTCTCATATCAATAAAAAGATGGTTAAACAATATATTGTTTCCTTTTCATGTGTTTTTTTATCAAATTTTTTTTATCTCTGTTGTGTCTTTATTTTTCCTTCCAGGTAAGTATTATTTATTGTTTTTAGTACATTAGTTTCTTTAATTGCATATATTTAGGTCTTGGGGGTTGATTGCTTGAATAGCACAGTTACAAACTCAAAGACCCGGCCACGATGCCTATGAGTTATAAGGGCCGATTACTTGCAAACAAGTACGGCTGCAAGCTTATAACCGGACAAAGGAGCCAAACTTTCTTGTTTTTTCTTACTTAAGCTCGATGTGACTCGCACTAAAGTGGCATGCTTCGCTAGCGTATGATTACAATCAGTCATGATGCCCAATGGGACTTGCCTGACCCTGTCTGCATACAGCTGTAGCAACATGATTATCCACGCGAAAGCCGGCTTACATTACAAGAGAGTCAAAAGGGTCATCTAAACCACAAGTTATGCAGAGTACAAGGTTAATAACCGGAAACTCAAAGTTTATTAAGCATAACTTCAAAACCTATGTGAAACGGCTCTAGGTTTTGGGCTTAGCATGTAACAATTTGTTCCTTTTGAAAGACCCAATACCCCAGACTCGGAATTCGGGTATGGGGGAATCGGGAATTTGAAAATAGAAACAAATTATCCAGCTATTCAGATCAAAAACCCAAAATTCCGAGTCTTGGGGACTTGGGGACTTAGAAAAAAGTCCACCAGTCAAAACCCACGAGACCCGGAAACCGAGTCTCACAAAAGGAACCATAGCAGTAAGTCGGAAGATCAGGGATGAAAAAGCCCAAAGTCAAGAAATATCAAATTCAAGCAAAAGGCCAGAAGGGCCACGAAATATATTAAGGTATTAAAGTATATTACAAGCCACGATAGCAGTATCACAAAGTGCACAAGCGCGCTATCAAAAGAATAATTATTTTACAGGATCACCGGCCGAATGAGGTATTGAGACGGCATCGGACAAGTGTTTACTCGGCCTTCTGGGTTGGGTCTACAGCCTTGCCCATGTCTTCCGGGTCTTGGTCTTGGGTTTGCTCCTCGGAGGCCTTCCTAATATTGTCACCCGGATTGGCAGTATCAGGACGAACAGGCGGGCGGCCAGCCGGCGTAGAGGAGGAGGGCGCTGACTTCAACTCGGCTTCCCTCTTCGCGGCTTCCTCCCTCCTCCTGGCCGAGTCAGCATTCCACTTCTCCAAGATATCGAAGGGTAAAGGCATATCTTCCTTCACAGGTTTATCCTCGGCGTCGTATGGAGTTACATATCTATTCAGGTCCAGAGAATCGGCAAGAGTAGTCGCCGAGTGACGCACCTCAGTCTGTACAGCTTTGAAGTCCTTGGCAGTGAACCTGGATCCATCGGCCTTGAACTCTGGAAACCCGGCCACCAGCTTTGCCGGCTCAAGCTTTGGAAAGTAAGCTTTAGCCAGCATAAGACCCCGGGCCATCCCAACCCGGCATGCTGAGCGTTTCCAGAGCTCAATCCAAGGGGACAGTAGAGCACGTATGGATCAGGGTTTCCATACCCGGATATCCCTCAGTCGGCCACTGTATGGTGTCTAGGATCCATTTAGTGCCGGCGCAGAATCTCCGGAGCACAGTCCTTAAATTTTTCACCTTCTGGATATCATCTTCTTCTGGGGGCGCAAGGTTAGCGCCTGCAATGTAAACAACAAAGGTTACATCAAAAACATCCGGGTGTCATGGATCAAGAAAAAACCGGGTCACGAACCAACAACTAACAATATCTCACCAAGTAGGACACGATAAGTGTCGGCAACTTGGGCCGATAATTTCTTCAGCGCAGCCTGAACAGTGGTGTACTTCTTCTTGTACTTCGCGACATCCTTGTTAAGCGCTTCCACCTCAGCCTCAAGCGCCTCTTGCAGCTTTACCTCAGTCTCCAGGAGTTGATTGGTCTTGGCCAAAATTTCCTCGGTCCGGGCCATTTGTGCCTATAAGGGACGGAAAGATAAAGTTTAGTCGGATATCATAATAACCCAAGTATTAAAGAGGTAGTACCAAGTACAACTTCGACAAGTTATACTCGGAACTTGGGGACTAGATGGATACTATGAAATACCAGTCAGTATTACCTGATGTTCAGCAGCCATGCGCTCCAACATATTGTTCTCTGTGGCCTTCAGGGTGAGGAGGGCGCTCATCATCTGGTCGAAGGAATGATTACCCGGGTCGGAAGACCCGGGATCCTGGTTACTCGGAGACCGAGTTCTTGCCTTGGCAGGGGAAGGCACCCAAGTCGCTCGAGTGTCGGAGTTCAGCTCGCCTCCCCCTGTGCCCAGGACTGTGACCTCTTCGTCCTCATGCGCGTGCGAGGCTATTGGATACTCGGCTTCTCGATCAGCCGGGTTCTTCGGTGGCACTTGCTCCTCCTCGCCGCCAGCCGCAGCCATCGTGTCATCAACCGGGTTCTCTTTGCCCAGGTCATCAGTTTCCATGTCATCCTGGTCACTGATAGTGACCTTGGCCCTGAGAATGGTACGAGTAAGCAGTTAGTATGTAGCTAGAGAAAATTATGGATGAGTATTAGAACAGCAAGACAAGAACCTTACCCGGAGTTCACCATGAAGTCTGAGGGGAATTCGCTGCTAGACCCGGAAGAAGCTGACAAAGATTGAGAAAGTGAGACGCGGAGTCGTCCCGCTAAGGGGTGATTGGGAGAAGGAAATCTCTGATACTCGAGATGAGGTTGAGAAGTACCGCGCGCTGAGCCGGAGATGGTGGGATACCCGGGTTGAGCGTGGCGTCACCCAGAGTGTTCCGGGTCACCCTGCGCTTGATCAGGGGTGGTTCCTTCAAGTATGACCAGTCGGATAGTTTACGGTTTAGCTCGCACATATTAGTGAAGGAGTATGGTTTGGAGGCAAGTGAATGATATGGGACCTTAAAGACAACCCCTCGGGGTTTTCTCTTAGCTCCGACCTCGGTGACCGGTTCAGCTTCGCTCTCGTCACTCTGTGTTTCTACCCCGTCTTCCGGGTCTTCTTTCTCTTCCTTATCCTCCAGCCCTGAGAGTCACCAATGAACACAGTCGGAAAAACAGGAAGTGTGGAGAAACAAGTTAGCAGAAATTGGGTTGGGTAAAAACCCGGAATGTACCTTCCTCCGAGTCAGCTGCCTCTTCATCTTCTTCTGGGTCTCCGGAGGAAGGGGAGGTCTCAACGTTCCAGAAAGCGCTATCAGCCTGAGATAAAGGCGTAAAAGTAAGAGTTAATGATTGTATCAAGTGTAAGTGCAAGAATGAAAGTGAAAGTATAAGTGTCGGATCTTACCGCGGGAGCCGGATTCTCGCGTGTATATGGATCTAATCCGGCTATGTTCCGGATCACGTCCAACTTTTCCGTCAAGAAACTCTTGATAGTCTTGTTAGTGTCACCGGCCGGGTAATTCTTTGAGGAATAGCGGAGCGCGTCCGTGACGTGCCCCGAGTAGTCGCACATCAGCTTTGCGCGAATGGAGTTGGGCTGGATCCGGAAGTCCACCCATGTCTTAACCAAGTTAAGCCCAAGGAGGCCTTGGGCAGAAAGAACAGCTATTTTGGCTAGAAGAGGCTAGATGACTTCCCTGTCCGATTCAGGGGCGAAAGCATGGAAAGTATCGGAAAGATCTAAGAGACCCTCCGAGTAACCCGGCAATTTCCTCTCGCCGGGTGGGGAGGTGTCCCGACAATAAAAGAAGGACAGCTGCCAATGCTTAACATGTGAGTTAAGGCTGAGAGTCGGCATAGGAGAATTCTTGCGGCGCTGGATAGAGACCCCGCCGCAGGCCAAGAGGGCCTCGTCACCGCTTTCGCGGCACGGTTTGCATTGGAAAAGTTCAATAAATAAGGCGAGATTTGGTGGTATGCATAAGTAAGATTCGCAAAGGACTATGAAATGGGTTATATTCAACATAGAGTTAGGCCCTATGTCGAATACCCGGAGGCCATAATGGCTAAGAACTTCGCGGAAGAAAGAGTGACCCGGGGGGCGAAAACCCCGGATCACGTGTTCAACAAAGCATATTACCTCGTCGGGATTGGGGGTAGGCTGGGTCTCGTCACCCGGAACCCTCCAATGAATCTCCTTCTGAGGAGGGAGGACGCCTGAATCGGCCAGCTCCTCTAGCTTGGCCAGGGTCACGGAGGACCGCGCCCAGTTGGCGGAAATGGACTGGGTTGACTTTGCCTTGGCCGGCTGTTTGCCCTTGTGCTTTGGAGCCATTTGCTCGGCCTGCAAGATACAAAGCAAAGTGTACGAAACATTAAAACTCGGGAATTAGGAGTTATCCGAGTATCCATGAGTAATATCAGTAAGAATCATAGAAACTATGAGTTTTCCGAGTATCAGTAAACAGTATGGAATCCAGGAGTTTTCCGAGTATCGATATGCAGTATGAGAGCTATGAGTTGTCCGAGTATCACTAGACAGTACGAAAATTACAAACTATCCGGGTGTTGACGAGCAGCACAGAAATTATGGGATATCCAAGTATCACTGAGCGATTATGAAAAGAGGTTGATTGCCTGTTTATCTAGAGTATGTATAAAAGAACCGGAAGTGGTGGAATGTCCGGGTATCGAAGAACAGCCGCGGAAATTTGGGTGAGCTACACCTAGATTGGAAAATTGGCGGATGATTTCGCGGAGAAATTAACGATTGCAAGCGATAGGAAAGTACTGTGGGGTCAACAATTGAGCAATTGAACGAACTAGAGTGAAGATGAGCGATCTAATTCGGCGTGGGACAGGAAACGGCCCGCGGGCGGATCTAGATCCAATCTAGGTCAAATGGAGAAATTAGAAGCTAAATCAATGAAAATAGGAGGCTTACCGGTGTGGATTGGAGAAGGGCGCGACGACGGCAGATGGCGCAGTCGTGGTGTCCCCTTGCGACTCCCGGCGGGCAGTTCGAGGGCGCGGCGGCGGAAACTGGCGGTGGCGCGGAGCGAACTGTGGATGAGCGTAGCCGACGGCGGCTTTGCTCCGGCGGTGTGCCCGAGGTCTCCGTGGCGGTGCTGCGTGAGCTCGGGGGAGAGAGCGCCGGTAAGGAAGAAGGTGGAAGAAATGAGCCGTTAGGTTTAGGTCACCCCCTAGGCACCTATTTATAGGTACGGGTGGGGAAACTTAGGCCGGCGAGCGGGAACCAAAAATTTCGGGATAAGGGATACCCGTCCTTATATTTTGGGATACGCGTTAAGTGCTGGGACGAGATATCCGGAATGGATAGGAAGCAAATCTCTTCCGTGATATCCGGATCAATTAACGAGTGAAATAAGCCGGGTCTTCTGCATTTTCCTCGGAACATTGACCCGGAAAAGTAAAGATGGACTCAGAGAAAACCGGGTTATTATATGGACCACCAATGGAGTTAGGCCTAGCTGTTTATTAAAGCAAACCTAACCCGGCCTCTATGAATTTATATGTTTGTTATTTTTGCAGGGAATAGCGTGCGCTTCAAGGAGGATCCCGTGAAGCCCAAGCTATTCTGGGGACTACTGATGGAGGGATGATAACCCGGTATGCTAATACCAAGGTGTAATTCGGCCCAAAGGACGCTGCACAAGACCCGACTTAGGGAAAAGGAGTTTCTAGAAGGCCCAGGAGTGTAGGCCTCGCAACCCGGATTGTGGGTTCCGATAAGGAAGTTTAGGGTTTGTAAGTAGTGTCCGGGTAGGACTCCGAACACGCCTTGGATAGTAAGCCAGGGGATCCGGGTACTATATAAACCGGTCCCTAGGGTTAGGATACACAAGCTTACGAGATAGAGATTGCGAGATATCGAGTGTCCCTTGTAACATGAGAGTTGAGATAGTATATTCAGATCGAAGACTCGGCGACTTGATTTCCGGCTACCAGATCGCATATCATCATGGTTTCCCTTGAGCTAAACCCTCTCCCAAACACCAGAGTCGATTTGCCCCAAGACAAGTTACCCCCGGTAACGTCTGCCGTGATTATCCCACGACAAGAGCAATGATATCCTTGAGCACGAGATCATATTCTTGATCCTTCAATAGAGCCAACTCCTCATGGCCCTGTTCTTCATACTCAATTTCTCTTGACACAACCTTTGCCTTCAAAGCAACCGATGCCCCTTTGTGCATTCCTATGGCCCTAGCACGGTTGTCAAGAGCATTCTTGGTTTGCACTTGGTAGGAGCACATCTCTTGCATAACTTGGGTTGAGGTCTAAGAAGCAAAGTAATGTCTTCCTTGAATTCTCTTCAAGTCCACGGGATCAAATGGCATGAGAGCAATCATGTACTTCCTTTTGATCCAAGCATCATCAATGTACTTGGCACCAACATTGGAGAATGCGGTGGCAAGAGTCTTGAGCCTACGATACATGTCTTCATGGCTCTCTCCATCATTATAGAACCCTTCGGCCTCATTGCTCAAGGCATCATACCTATTCCTTTGCATGCTATCATTGCCCACAAACATGATGACAAGAGCGTCCCATGTTTCCTTGGCGGTGGAATGTTGTTGAAGATGCGGCATTTGGTTAGGACCCACGGCTTGTTGAAGAATTGACAAGGCGGTGTAGTTGAGTTGACAATCTACGGCTTGTCTTCTTGTCAAGTTCTTGGGGTCATGAGGCTTGTATCCATCACGAGTGACCCTCCAAAGCTCTATACAAGAAGAGTTCAAGTGAGTCTCCATGTAATATTGCCATTCACGAAAAGAAAAGGCATCAATTTTAGGTGGATCTCCCCTAGGAATTATATGAGGATGTGGGGGAGGATCGGGAGAATAACGTCCATTGACGGAGTGATATTCTTCCTCTCCTTCCGTACCCTTATCGGTGGAGTTTTCAGCGGAAGCATTTTTAGATGGATCGCCATCATCCCCTTTCTTAGCGCCCTTCGGATTTGCGTACGGAGAAGATGAGCCGGTGACCTCCGGTCCTTTGGCTTTCAAGAGTTGCATCAAGACTTGACGCAACTCATCGATTTTGGTCTCCATGGACGAGGTCAATGATTTTTTCAACTAATTGAGATCATTCATAGAGACTGGCGATCTCCGTCTCATCGACCATACTTAAACTCTTAGGCGGTTAAGCCCGATAGAAGAGCCGAGGCTCTGATACCAATTGAAAGTATATTATGGGCACCTAGAGGGGGGATGGTGAATAGGTGCTACGACCAATTTTAATTTTTCTTTCACAATTAGGCTTGACACAAAGGTAAATTCTCTAGATGATGCAACTACGATGAATTTACCTATATGGAAAGGATAACAACAATCATAATGCAAGTACAAGTAAAGGGAGAAGGGAACGAGGTAACCGATATGAAGCACGCGGAGACACGATGTAATCCCGAGTTCCTCCTTGTTAAGGGAGTACGTCTTGTTGGAGGGGTGTGAGCTCGCCACGAAGGCCTACTCAACGCCACAAAGGCCTCACCCTATTTTCCGATGAACCCTGCCACAAAGGCCTAGTCCACCTTCCACTTTTGATCCCCTTTGAGGCGGGAATCGAATCCTTTACAAACAACTTGGGGAACACACCCACAACCAAATTGGGGGCTCCCAACAATCTTGAATCACCAAGAGTAGCAAGGTGCCTAGGTTCTCCACAATAGGAAACCCTATGCTAGATCTCTCGATCTAGAGAGGGGGAAATGAAGAACGGCTCGGTGAAGATATAGATCGGGGCCTTCTCCTTCAATCCTCCAAAGATCTTCGAGTTTGGTGGGAGGGATTGAGAGTTAATGCGGATTTGGTTATCTCTTAAATGCTATTGAATGCCAAGTGGAAGAACTAGCGCTAAAGGTGGAAGAGGAGGGGTATTTATACCCCCTCCTCAAATCTAGCCGTTTGGCTGGAAAACAGGTACCGGAATATCCGGTCCAAGTTTGGATCGGAATATCCGGTCGGGATATTTCCACCGAGTTCGTTGACTTAAACCGGATTATCCGGTTGCCTCTGAATAATCCGGTTGGCTTCTGTCCTGCGCAGGCAACTGAACCGGATATTCCGGCTCCTCCAGAATAATCCGGTACAAATAATCCGGTTCACATATGTGAGTTTCATCTCCAGTCCTTAGACGATTTTTGAGCAGAAACTCCACAACCGGAATATCCGGTATGTTTGAATAACCCGGTACCAATAATCCGGCTCATCTATGTCCCAAACTGCACCCAAACCATCCTAACCGGAATATCCGGTTTCCCTGAATAATCCGGTTAGAATAATCTCGTTGCTCACTGTCCCAAATCTCTTAGCCCAATCTTCACCGATCTTTTCGGTGATTGATGCCGATGTTAAGTATACCACCTGCACACTAAACACCTCGATAAATAATGTACTTAGTATTGTTAACTAACAAACAAAATACCGGGAAAACAAAATGCACTTTCACCAGCTGTAATTTGTTCACCACACATGTTATCTATCTTTTATGGAGAGACACCACTAGTGAACTGTGGACCCCGGTCCATTTTCTCATACTAATAATACAACCACTGCAATTACTTTTTCACACTGCTTCCACTATTTTCACACTGCTACTGCTGTTTTCGCATTGTTCTCATATTGTTTTCCATACCATACATTTAACCTCTTTGTTATCAGCAAAACTGGTGAGATTGACAACCTCACTGCTACGTTGGGGAAAAGTGTATTGACTGTGTTGTGTAGGTTCCACGTTGCTGCTGAATCGGTAGTGCGCCCTACCACATCAAGTGCATCAACCTTCAGAAGTTTCTTGTACTCCTACTTGTCGATTCAACCTTGGTTTCTTTTCTGAGGGAAAACATGCTGCTGCACTTTTCACACCTTGCGCTTGGGGTCTCCCAATGAGCGTGTGTCTACACTCCATCAAGCTTTTCTGGCGCTGTTGCCGGGGAGGAAGAGAATTTCTGCAAGGGGAGTCTCTCACCTCTAATCATTTTTTACTTTGTTATTGTTTTTCATTTTACTTGCTTTGTTATGCTTGCTATCAATGTTTGATGTCTTTGGAACTAGATCTTATTGGCAAGGTGGGTTCACGGATGAACAAAAAATATATTATAATGAACACCGCTTGTCACAAAAAGGGATACACTTATGGGATCAAATTAATAAATTGCATAACTATGCCAAAAACTTGTGCTCTACTCATAATGTTACTTATTGTTTTGATTAATCTTGTCGCCGTAGGAGGTATACACACCTCCCTTTTCAATGTGAGTATAATTATAATGTTACCATATCTTCTTATGTTAAGGTAAATTATGATTTTTATGATGTGGAACAAATTGAAAAATTTATTTCTTGGAAGGGTGCATTCAAAATTGCCTATTTGGTTGAAAGTATTGATGATGCACCTTATAAATATGAGATTTATGCTATACTTGAATATTGCTTTGATAATTACAAGGATTGTAATTATTACATACTTAAATATCTTAATAGACGCTCTCCCCCTAAGGAGGAGACTAATGCCTTGCAGGAACCTATGGAAGAAGAAACTGCTGAATCTGGAAGCTCATTGGATGAAAAAGAGGAGGAGAGTGATGATCAAGAGGAGGAAGAATGGAGTAGCTACCCATGTCTACCTACCAATGAGAGTAACTCTTTAAATCATACCTTATTTGATTGCCCTCCATGCTCAACAAAGGAGGATGAGTGTTATATTGATGATCCTATTGATTCTTTTGGAATATCACTTTTTGATGAAATTGATACTTGCTATACGTGTGAACTTGATACTACTATGAATAAAACTTGTGAGAATGACATTGCTAATGTTATTTATGATAATCCATGCTACTTTGATAAATCCTATGGTAATCCTCTATTTATTCCAACTATTGATATGCATGATAATGAGGAAGTTTGTTTTGCTATTGCTAAAAGTAAGAAAGAAGAGGTCTTTGTTTCTAATTTTGATCTCACTATTTTTGAAAAACATGCTTTATGTGATAATAATGTTGTTGAGTTTGTTCATGATGCTACTGAAAATTATTATGAGAGAGGAAAATATGGTTGTAGGAATTTTCATGTTACTAAAACACCGCTCTTTTTGTTGGAAGTCTTGAAGTTGCTTTTGTTCTACCTTCCCATGATTTCTAGTTTGAGCTTCTTTAATTTATTTCTTTATAATATTTCTATGCATAGGAAGTGGATTAGACTTAAATTTGTTTTATGCTTGCTTCTTGATGCTTCTGGGCCTAACTAAAAGGCGTTAAAGAAAGGCACTTCTTGGGAGATAACCGATGGTTTTATTTTTGCTTTGTTTTTCTCTGTTTTCTTTCAGTAAAGGGGTTGTATACTTCTGTAGCAACTCCTTTGTATCTTTATTTTCATGTTTTAGTTGTGTCAAGTAAAGTTTCTAGTGAAAGTCGGAGTTGGTTTTGGATTTCTGCTGTCCACCGTAAAAAATCGTATAAATTACAGAAAGATCAAAATGACCAGAAAATTTTTGTGCTTATTCCTCAGATAATTACGAAACTTTTTAGTTTATGTTTTTAGATCTGAGCAACTTAAGTGCCCTGAAAAAATTCATCATTACATACAGTTCTGGCTTTGGCAGATTCTAACATTTTTTCTTGCATTTGCTCTTTTACTATGTCAAGTGGATTTATTTGCTTCACAAAACATCTGTGGTTGTAGCTAATGTTTTAAAAGTATCAATAGAACTTGTGCCCTTGCAGAACCCATGAATTTTTTATTGTTTCACTAACCCTCTAATGACAATTACTTTGAGTGTGGTGTGAAGGAAGTTTTCAAGGGTCAAGAGAACAGGGTGATATAATGTGATCAAGAAGAGTGCAAGGTCAAAGCTTAGGGATGCCCCCGTGGTTCATCCCAGAAAATTCTAAGAAGACTCCAGCGTCTAAGCTTGGGGATGCCTAAGGCATCCCCTTCTTCATCAACAATTTATCAGGTCACTTCTAGTGAAACTATGTTTTTATTCGGTCACATCATATGAAATTTACTTGGAGTATCTGTTTGTTTTTATTTTATTTTCCTTTGTTTTCTTTTGTTTTCCTTGCTACAATAATATTGTTGGAACCTAGAATTCTTTGTGTGGGAGAGACACACTCTCCGCTTTTTCATTTGAATACTCGTTATGCTTGTATTCTTAGTTTTTCTTCTAGTTGTTGCAAAATTCCTTTTTAGCTCATGTTTTTCTTGCGTCTCTTATTCAGAGCTGTTAGTTTTACTAGAGTTGTGTTAGTAATCTATTTCTTAGTTGTTGTATCTATTGGAGAGTTTTTGTTTAGTATAAAATGCTTGGTGTTGGAAAGCAGTAGTACAGTTTTCGTGCTTATAACGGTGCAAATAGAAGCTTGTATAGACTGTGGCTAGACTTTTTCATATCATGCTAGATGTTATTTTAATTCTAAAGGCTAGTGGTTATTTTTGTAGCATGATTTGTCTCAAATATCTGAGAGTGTTTAATGTGCCTTTGAAAGAATCATGAGTTGTTGTCGTCATATTGAAGCATAAATTTGTGGTGTTCTCCTTTGAATGTTTTATTTGGTTGACTTGGCGCATGCTCACACCATGTTTATGACTACAAACCAGTCACTTATAGCCTCTATGATCAATTAATTTTTGAATTTGTAATACCCTTTATGCTTTTATTAATGATGTTTTTGTCGCTATGCATGATTATGGCCATTATTGCTCTCTTGATTTGTCGCTCCCAGTCTTTTGCTAGCCTCCACCTGTACTGAGTATGATCTCTACTCGTGCATCTAACTCCCAAAAAAACCAAAGTTTGTTAAACGTGTCCACCATACCTACCTACATGTGGTATTTAACCGCCACTCCAAAGTAAATTGCTCATGTGTTACCTTTAAAACTTTCAAAATTACTCTTGTTTTGTTCTCAGGTTTTAGCTCATGAGGACGTGAATAGAGAATCTTTATGTCACTTGTTGATTGGACTTTCACAACCTGGAATAGTGGCTTCATCCGCTTATCCAATTGATAGAAGAGCTGGCAGCAGGGTGCCCAGCCCCAAACTTATTACAGCAAATTCTCTTCACTATTTTTGCCCCTGATTTATCAGTCAAAGCATAATTGTGTAAACAAAAGAGAAATAGGGATGACCTTCTACCCATATGCGTCCTTCCATGGGAGCCGCTCTTGTGAAGTCTAGTTGGCTTGTGACATAATATATTTTCTGTTTACCATTCGTTGACATAAGCACACACACCTCTCTAAAATGTTTTCAATACCTCTGTTTAACAAAATAAAAAGCTCTAGTACATGAGTGATCCCTGCTTCCCTCCGCGAAGGGTCTTTCTTTTTACTTTTATGTTGAGTATCTATCTTCTAACTTTATGCACAGTTGAGAGAGCATAGTTGCCAATCTGAGTTTAATATGCATTTTCCAGAAACATTATTAATTGATTCATGTTGTGTTATTATTTGCTCTCAAATTATTTGTTCTAGTCTTCCACTTGAACTTTGAAGGTGTCCTGGCATTTATGTTTTGCCCCACTCTTAAGGACAAGCGAAATATCACTTTGCTATGTTTTCTCTATGCTTGAAACAAAACGTATAACTTTCGAGTGCATTATTATTCATGATCTTTTATTTGTGTTACTTTTCATGATGAAAAGTGATTGCTATGTTTTATTGTTAAAATTATATCTACCATGCTTGTGTTTTAGTTCTATGGTCTCAACTATACTTATGCTTTTACAATTTAGATTATCAAGTTTATGTTGGTAGCATGTCACCTCAGTTTTTTTTTGTCGTTTACCTACTCGAGGACGAGTAGGATCTAAGCTTGGGGATGTTGATACGTCATAAACGTATCCTTAATTTCTGATGTTCCATGTTGTTTCCATGCCATATGCTACATATTTTCCTTACACTTTATGTCATTTTTATCGATTTCCTGGGAGTAACCTATTGACAAGTACCATAGAGAGTTCCTGTTTTCTCTGTTTTTAGTTTCACAAAAGTTGTTCTGGAAATATTGAACTGGAAAAAGCCAATTAGGAATTCAAATTCCCGAAAGCAGAGGCCCAGAGGGCAGCCACCACCATAGGGCGGCGCACCCCTTGCCACGCCATGGGGTGGTGTGGGCCCCTCGGGCACCCACCGCCATCGCCCTTTCGCCTATTTATTCTCCGGATGCGTGAACCTAA
>JAPCYS010002625.1:0-35163 GCA_028641055.1 Alopecurus myosuroides
CTTTGAATGTTTTATTTGGTTGACTTGGCGCATGCTCACACCATGTTTATGACTATGAACCAGTCATGAATAGCCTCCATGATCATTTAGTTTTGGAACTTGTGGTACCACTTATGCTTTGATTAATGATGTTTATGTCGCTATGCATTATTATGGCTCTTATGCTCTCTTGATTTGTCCACTTATGCTTTGATTAATGATGTTTATGTCACTATGCATTATTATGGCTCTTATGCTCTCTTGATTTGTCGCTACCAGTCTTTTGCTAGCCTCCACCTGTACCGAGTATGAGCTCTACTCGTGCATAAAACTCCCAAAAACCAAAGTTTTCCCATTGTGTCCACCATACCTACCTATATGTGGTAATTAACCGCCACTCCAAAGTAAATTGCTCATGTGTTACCTTTAAAACTTTCAAAATTACTCCTGTTTTGTGCTCCTGTTTTAGCTCATGAGGACGTAAATAGAGAATCTTTATCTCACTTGTTGATTGGACTTTCACACCCTGGACTAGTGTCTTCATCCTCTTATGCAATGATAGAAGAGCTGGCAGCGGGGTGCCCAGCCCCAAATTAATAACACAAATTCTCTTCACTATTTTTACCCCTGATTTATCAGTCAAATCATAATTGTATAAACAAAAGAGAAAGAGGGATGACCTTCTACCCAGATGCGTCCTTCTATGGGATCCGCTCTTGTGAAGTCTAGTTGACTTGTGACGTACTGTATTTTCTGTTTACCATTAGTTGACGTAAGCATACACCTCTCTTAAAATATAGACACTCCTCCACGGTATGTGATTGTTGGCAGGCACCCGAGGATTCGGTTAGCCAAGGTTTGTGAAAGATGGTTGGGAGGAGTGTTGATGAAGGTGTTGACCTCTAAGTTGGCCCGATCTTCACGAATCAACGAAGAATGACAAGAACGAGTGAAGAACACGAAGAACACGAGATGGGGAATCGAGGGCAAACGCGGGGAAACACAAAGGGGGATAAATAGTGAGAACCGAAAGATCCCAAACCTCCCGTCAACTAAACCCCGAGGGTCGCCTACGGAACGATCGATCCAACTGAACTCACCTTGATTGATACCGGTTTACACCCGTGGCCTGGTCCACCACGCCAATAGAACCTAAAGGATCAACGAGAGAGATATTGGCAATTCTTAACGGAATCCACAAAGGGAAAGGAGTAGTTGTGGTGAATCTTGATACGGTCCTAGATACACATCATAGGACTAGCCTCGTAAGAGGAGTCACCTCACAAGAGGGATACAAGGGCATAGCCCGAAGTTCTCAAATCATCCCTAAAACCTAGATCTAGCCACCGGGGTCCCTTATATAGCCTAGGTGGGTGGGTGAAAATGGTCGTTTTCCACTTGATTCCCGCACAAAACGGGGGCCGGCCTGGGAGGCCGGCCTGGGTGGGAGGCAGCGCCCTGCCTGGGGGCCAGCCGACCTGGGGGTCGTCCTGAGGCCGGGGTGGAGGCCAAGGCCTCGGGCTGGTGGCCGGCCTGAGGAGGAGCTGGGCCGGCCCGAGGCCGGGGTGGGCGAGGGGGGGGCCGGCCTGCTCGGGTGGGTGGCCGGCCTGAGAGGGAGGGAGGCCGGCCTGGCCGGGGGGTGAGGCCGGGAGACCCCGTTTCCCTCCGTTCTTCCTCCTCGGAGCTCCGATCTTGATGCCGTCTTCACCCACTTCCTTCCTAGCTTCATGTGCACCTTCTTGGATATGTTTGAGCATCTTGGGCACCGTCTTGGGTCTCCATGGTGTGATCCCACCTATGCATGTAGAGGGGTATTTCATGAGGTAGAGCACCGTTCACCAAGTCACCGGAAACATACGGAGATAGTGAGTTCACCTTGTTGTGTATCGATGTTGTGCTTTGTTGAATACGGTGGGCTACATCATCTCCTCCCCCTTGAAAAAGAGGCGTCCTCGACTCTCGTTCCATCCATTGGTGCGGGAGAAGGAATGTTGACGACGAAGATGTCGTTGAAGTTGAGCCGCTTGTCGAAGTTCATGTGACGGTAGGCTCGTAGTGGGGGTGGTCCAAAGGTGATGAAGATCTTGACATGGTCCTCAATGGGTGGATGAGGATGAGCTTGCAAAGATATGTATTCGTCGTCGAAGAGCTCAAGAGGTGGTTTGTCGATTGGTTGTGGAAGCTGTAGATTGTAGATGAACTTGACATTGGTTGGTTGCGGTAGGTTGTCGAAGTCCATGTACATCTTGGCGGTTGGCATGTAGTCGTGGTGGTCATTATCGTTGACGCGCTTGTCGAACTCCAAGTGCATCTTGACAATTGGTATGTAGTCGTGGTAGTCATTGGCGTTGACGCGCTTGTCGAACTCCAAGTGCATCTTGACGTGTGGGTATAGACGGAGAAGTCGTTGTCGTGGATGTGCTTGTGGAACTCCAAGTACATCTTGACATGAGGGATGTAGGCGTAGAAGTCATTGTCGTGGATGCGCTTGTCGAACCCCATGCACATCGTGACGTGTGGGATATAGGCGTAGAAGGCGTTGATGTCGAAGTGCTTGTGACGCGCCGTGTAGATCTTGACTTGAGGAGTGTGGATGGAGAAGGCATTGTCGGAGAAGCACTTGTCAATCTCCATGTGTATCATGACGAGCAGAATGTGCTCCTTCCAAATCTTCAAGTCGGTGTCGATGTTCATGCGGTGTGTAGAGCCTTGTGTGGCGAATAGTCCATGAGGCTGAGGATGATTGATAGGGTCACCAAATCTCTGCAAAATAGACAACAAAGATGGAGAGAAAGTTGGTAAGCCGTTAGTGTCAATAAGCACAAATGGGGTTTTGCTCTCAACTCTCATCTCACTATTGGTGGCTATCATGGCGATGCCTCTAAGAACACTCATGCGTTTTCCACTCATTATGAGCTTGTGGCTCTCACTCACGTGATGGTGGATCTCTCTCTCACCACTAATCTCACTAGATGCTTGAGAGCGGACACTAGAAGGCTCCAAAGTCTTGGCACAAGAGGTGTGCGGGTTTGTCGAAGTCGTTGCATTGCTTGGAGACGCTAATGTCATACATGTGGCGAGGATGACTCGAGCATCTCATCTCTTGGGTTGATCTCGAAATGTGGAAAGGGTGGCTTTCTTGGAGGAGGTAGGGTCATGGCTTGTGTCGAAGAAGGCTCCATCATCTCCATGATGTGGTAGTGTAAGACATGCCTTGTAGCATCCTCAAGTGGTTGATGATGATGATGATGATGATGAAGATATCCTTGGCTAGAATGGTGGCTTGAGCGTGGCCTTGTGGAGGTTGGAATGAGTTTCTTTATAGTAAAGGGGAGTGTGTCACCCAATTCGTCGCTACCTCCATCAATGATAGATGTGCCATTGACACCGGCTCTAGAGAGGTTGCATCGTTGGTCATTATCTTGAGGATAGGCTTGAAGAACTCGTGTCAACACTCGCGATGATTTCGCGACCTCATTGCAATAGACGCTTTCGTCACCATTGGTCGGCATGTCCAAGGAATTGAGAGATAGTTGGTTCAAGGCATAATATTGGCCTTCACTCATGTAGGCATGGTCACCATTTTGGTTGGCAACCATGATCATCTCGTTGGTAGCATTGGGAGCTCTCTTGTGGATGGGTCACCATTTTGGTTGGCAACCATGATCATCTTGTTGTTAGCATTGGGAGCTCTCTTGTGGATGGGCGGAGTTGTCACTTGTGTCATTTGAGACGAAGAGAATAATTCCTTAGAGATGATGGCAAGGGATGAGCCGCTTTCATAATGTCACATGCATCAACGTCTTCATCGTAGAGTTGTGGAGTGGCATCCTCGTGCACATGTCGATGTCGATCTTGTGTCATGGGAGGAATGGCTTCACACTCTTGATGTTGGTGTTGCGCTTGTGGCGATGAGGGAAGCTCATGCTCTTGATCATGAAAGTCATAGTTCTTCCTCATAGAATGTCGCACATGATGTAGGTGTAGCGGCGATGATGAAGTGAAACTCGCCTCGTGTCGTGGAGAAGGAAGAGGATCATGGCATATATGGCGATGTAGGCCTTGCTCATGTGCTTCATCATGAAGTCCATAGTCCTTCTCAAAGTAGGTCGCTCATGGAAGTTGTGGTTGGGTGTTGGTGGAGAAGTATCTCTCGCCTCTTGTCTCGATGAAGTAGTGGTATCATAGTGTCCATGGGGAGGATGTTCTTGATGCTTGTCGAAGGCGGGGTGCGAATAGAAAGCACAATCTTGGTGAAGATGAGGTGGAGGCTCCCATTCCTCATATGGATGATGACTCTCATGGTCCTTGCACCTTGTAACATTGAGGAAAAGGGCGCTCAACTTGTTGTCTTCATGGTCTTGATGGTGCGGTGCTTCATCCAATATGGGAGGAGAAGAATCATGGATAGCATCTTCATTTGCTTTATGTTGACGAGGTCGCTCATGTGGGTCCTCATCAAAAATAGGAAGTGAGAGGTCACTTGGAGCATCGTCACTTGCTTGTTGTTGACGTGGTCGCTCAAGAGGTTCCTCATCAAACATGGGAAATGAGAGATCATGAGTGCATCCGCTCTTACTTGTTGGAGAAGTGGGCGCTCATTGGGGTCTTCATCAAAGAGAGGAAGTGAGACATCATTTGTAGCATGCCCACTTGGTTGTTGTCGACGTGGGAGCTCATTGGGGTCCTCATCAAATAGTGAAGTAGCATGTAGATCAATCTCACTTGGTTGATGTCGAAGTGGACACTCATTGGGGTCTTCCTCAAAGATGGGGAAAGACATTATTGCATTCTCACTTGCTTGGCGTTGAGGAGGTCTCTCATTTGGGTCTTCATCATAGATGGGTAGCGGAAGCTCATGTGGGTCATCCTCAATGGTTTGGCGATGGCGGTCATGATAGAGAGGATGGCTCCGGTGGTCATTGTGGTGGAGTTGTGGGAGGCATTCACTAGAAGCCATGTCGAGGGCACCTTCTTGATAATGGCCTTGGTCTTGGTGGTCATTGTGGTGGTGACACACATTTTGCCTTGGACGCCTTGAATGTGGGCAAGCACCATCCACGAAGCCATGTAGACCAATGTCACGAGTCGAGCTTGGAGAAGGTGGGTGATGAAGAATATCCGGTCGTAGAGGGTGATCTTGAAGAGGGTCACCACGGCCTTGTCGGTGTCGAGGTCGAGGTAGTGGTGATGGCGAGAGCGATTCTCAAACCAATGTCGTCGCGGAACTTGTGGAGGAGGATGCGGTGAGGTGGGGTTACCACTCTCTCCCATATGGCGGTGATGATCATGGCGACGATCTTGGTGATGACCTTGGTGATGATCATGTGGAGACTTGCCATTGCGTCGTGACTTGGAGGTCGATGATGATCCATGGCGGTTGGCGAGGATGGTCACTTTGCCTTCAATACTGCCATGCGATCATTGAATCGAGAATGATGAGCTTGAAGTTGATGGTCCAAACGCTCCAATCCATCACGAGCAAGTTGGAAAAGCCGAAAGTGTTCATGGCGGTTGACGAAGTTGTGGTAGCCGTTGTTGTTGAAGAATGAGGTTCCTCGATCTTCCGAGCTCGGCCTTGTGAATACTCCTTTCCTAGCCATCTCAACAAGCACACAAGGGTGATATGATGAAATGGATGTCACACTTACCCAACGTTACCTTTTTTTGGTCGTATTGAGGCTAGTGGACGAGCCTAGGTGTAGGGCGGTATGTCAAAAGTGAGTCCAAAAAGATCGAAAGAAAACCTCAAACGACAACACACACACTATATGTGGAAGGTAAATGGGTTAGAAATGTGGCGAGTAAAACGACAAATCCAAAGAAAAGTGTGTTGTAAAACATGGAGAAGAACCAAAGAAAAGTTAGCACGAAAACCAATCCTAGTGGATGAAAATGATATGGTGGAAACTAAAAAAAACACACACACACACACAAGGGATAAATGGGGTTAGTGCGGCCAATGGACGAGCGGAGACAAAATGTACCTACCGAAGACTAAGCTCAATGCCATACCAACGCAAGGAGGACGCTAGCTCAAACCGCAAAGTACAAGAGGCAACAAGATTCGCAATGTGGCAACCGATCACTCTCTTCTCTCTTGTAACTCGAAGCTAAACGTTCCTACAAATGCACTAAACAAATCGCCCGTTTTTTAGCCAGTGTACTACAATCATGGGGGGAGACGCCATGATGGAGCTGAGCTGCTTCTTTTACTTCTCCCCAGGGTAAAAAGCCCATGTTATCCGGGATCGGTTATCCATGGCCCAATCTTTTGCTTCTTTTGGCTCTTTTTGCTTCTTGTGCTCTTTCTCCTTTTTTTTTTTGATTTTTCGCCTTTTGATGATGATGATGCGGAGATGATTCCCAAATGCCAATGCCTACTCGAAGCTATTCTCTCATAAGCGCAAAAACTCGCACTCTTGGTGCCACAAATGCGATGCCAAGCGATGTAAAAGAGCTAGTCTGAATGGGCAAGGTACACAATGAGAGGGGTTAGTTCAAGCGGAAGCAAGTTATACCTATGCGGTGGATGATCTCGGACTTGCGGCCGGTGGATGTCGATGTCGTGTGGATCTGTTGATGTAGATGCGTAGGCGATGTCGATGGCCACGCTTAGGAACTTGCCCCACTCAAATCGGAGTAACAACGACAAAGAAAAACAAGATACAAAATCTGTCCAAGAATCGAAGAGCAGGATTTTTCTGGAATTTTTGTCAATTTCGAAATTTCGCCCAAATCAAGTAAATTTTTGGACAAATTCGAGAAAAGTGGCTGAATAGAAATGTGGGGAATGGTCTTTGGCAAAAAAAATCTATGGATCAAAACCACGAAAAACTCAACAAATCGACAGATCGGTCGAAATCCCTTTTGACTATTTTTGGTCAAAATTTTGAATTTATGGTGGATAGAAGAAAAAATGGTGGTAGGGGAGGGGGTGGGGTGTCGGATTCGTGTCAATCTAGCTCTGGATACCAGATGATGAAGGTGTTGACCTCTAAGTTGGCCCGATCTTCACGAATCGACGAAGAACAACAAGAACGAGTTAAGAACGCGAAGAACACGAGATGGGGAATCGAGGGGGAATCGTGGGCAAACGCGGGAAACACAAAGGGGGATAAATAGCGAGAACCGAAAGATCCCAAACCTCCCGTCAACTAAACCCCGAGGGTCGCCTACGGAACGATCGATCCAACTTAACTCACCTTGATTGATATTGGTTTACACCCGTGGCCCGGTCCACCATGCCAATAGAACATCAAGGATCTACGAGAGGGAGGTCCACCGAGCGCCCCAACTACGAGGAGCACGGAGGGCGCTGATGTCGGCGGGGATGCTCGAACCGCAACGAATATTTGGTGCTACCGCCTTATGTAGGGCCTCTACCGTGTTGACTACCTCACCATCAGAGCCCAACCAGGCCCAAATCACCACATCCAGAGGCGGAGAGCCTTACCGGACCTGCAACATCGCCAAAGGCCTCGCTGCGAGAGCCGTCTCCCGGCCAAATCCAGTGTCAGGAAGTCCAAGCTACGCCGTGCCGCTCAGGTCTACTGCCATTAGGAGGCGAAGGCGCCCTGAAGGGTGTGAGGGAGGGTGTCGCGTGTACATGACATCGACTCTATCGCAAGGCACCGTGTCAGCACTGCCGCTGCAACACCGCGCTCTAGTTTGAAGCGATTTGAGAAAAGAACGCCACAGATGGTGAGTCACAGTCAATGAATCTTCCGGGAAAACGCTGATGGATCCCTATTGTCTGAAAGAGCATTTTGCTCCCTACGTGTTTTGGAGTTGAGGATAACACAATTTATTGGACTAATTGTGTGTCTAAGCCTTATAGGTATATTCGTTGATGATACGTGTGGGTCAATGCCCCCTCCCCCTTTCGCTAAAGGAAGGATCAATGGTTTGAAAACCTTTTTGTGCATGTCTTTTGTAAGTTGGGTCACCGTTCGTCTGCAACTTTGTAAAATTATGTGGGATTCTCTATCACGAACACAAACCAAATGCACACCCAACAACTTTCCCTACTCCGGAGAGTTCACTCAAAATAATTGGGCAACGAAAGTTTTTCTGTGCCGTGGCGTTTCGGCCGTCCCCGCGCTGAGATGAATTTCCCGTCGGAGATGTAATACGTCATAGACGTATCCTTAATTTTTTATGTTCCATGTTGTTTTCTTATTGTTTCCCACATGTTTGCTATATATTTTATGTCATTTTTATCGATTTTCCATACTAACCTATTGACAAGATGCCACAGAGCCAGTTCCCTGTTTTTCTGCTGTTTTTTGTTTCAGAAAAGTTGTGTTGAGACATCGTAGTAGGGTTCATAGACGGGGGTGCCATGAGCCTACGGGTAAAGACGTGGGGGGGGACGTGGTAGTATGACAACCAAGGACATTAAAGTTTACCCAGGTTCGGTATGTCGCAACTAGGCGGCGTTCCTACTCCTGCAATCTCACTAAATCAAGGCTGAAGCCTGAAGTACACAAAGTACTATGTGAGTTAGGGTTTGCTAACTCGATGAGGATCAACTTCTCGGCGAATTGGTTTCTAGCTAGTTCTCTGTTCTCTTTCTTCTCTCCCGTTCGGCTTTATATACATAACCGGGTTAGGGCTTACAGAAAGGAAACCTAGAAGACAACGGTAGGTTCTAACTTGGAAGTCAAGAATCCGCCTTCTACTCCAATCCGCACCACGTGAGCCGTGGTCCGTGTTCTTCTAGAATCCGGCTTCTGCGCGTCAGCTTACTGGGCCGCCTAATGGACTGTGATCCATTACCACTCAGGCCACCCTGGTAATCCGGCTCTTTAGGACAATGCCGGATATACCCCTAATCGGTATACATCCGACAGTAGCCCCCAAGAAGGATTGAGACTTTAATTCGTCGTCGTTCGTCAATCTGAATTATTTCCGAGAAATGTTGGCTCTTCGTCTCGATTCTTCTTCTTCTTCTTAAATCATGCTTTAACGCGAAACTCGGATTTTGAGGAAAATCCGGCTTCCTCTTCCACGAGCCTTCGTGGATAAGGAACTTCCTACGTCAGCAATAAAATCATGCTGACGTCAGGGACGTTTAGGTTCCAAATGTGAAACCCTTAAACGTATCTTTGACAGATTCTCGCGGGAAACGAGGAGATAGCAGTAATCACCCGCCACCTCATTTCCTGGATTGTCCGGTGAGTGACACGCGTTGAAGATCTAACGGTCCAAAGAGCCGTTGAAATGTATCTCAAAGGTTTTCCAGCTATAAATAGCCTCCTTCGTGCCCTCCGGCGATTCTTCTGCTCTCACTTCACCTCCCAGCTTCCAAGCGCCATAGCCCCCGGGCCAAAGTTCTTCCAGCGAGAGCAGAGTCCGTGCGCCGGCACCGTTCCCAGAACTTCTCCGTCGGAAACTTGAGACCCTCACCGCGCCGCCCGCAAATGGACACCGGTGGATCACCGCGCGCCGCAGAGGGGCACTCGGTCGCCGTCGACATCGACGAAATCATCAATACCATGGACCCGCAGCTCGATTCCCCGAGCCGCGCCGCTGCCAATGCACCGTAGAACGCTTCCGGCGACCAGGCCCGCGAGGATCCTCCTCTTGCGGCAGAGAACCTGGCCGCCTCTACCTCTGCGCCTCCGCCACTCGTCCCCGAAACGGCGGAAGAGAAAATCCTCCTCGTCGGGGAGGAGCTCGCCGCTGTGGCCGCCGCCGCCGGAGCCGAAGACGAGGGCAAGATCTCCGGCAATTAGAGGCGGTGCAACATCACCCCTTTCCTTCTTCCGACAATGGAGAAGGAGGGGCTGATCGTGAAGGGAAAATGGCGGCATGTGGAGGACGACTCCGAGCCCTCGCCCAGAGCCGGGGAACGGGTTCTCCTAACCTCGCACATTTCTCGAGGTATAGGACTTCCACCTTCCGCCTTCTTCCTCCAAGTTCTCAACCATTATAACATCCAACCCCACAACCTGCCACCAAACTCTATTCTATATTTAGTCGGGTTCCAGGCCCTCTTTGAAGGGTATCTAGGATTAGCACCTAGGCTAGATTTCTGGCAGTATTGCTTCGGGGTTAAGCGAAACCCCTCTAAGGGCGCACTCCCGACTTGCGAGACCATATCCTTTACCCTGCGTAGATTCAGGGAGGATTGGTTCCCCAAGATTAAAACATCGGAATCCGTCAAATTCTGGACGGGTTCCTTTTCCTACCACCAAGACATCCCGTTTCCTGGAAAGGAAACGGGGATTCCACCTTTCACCAACTGCGCTGCCACTCCCCAGGATAACTGGGTAGAGGACGCAATTCAAACCCTGCCGGATGACTTGATGAAAATCAAACGGCGCATCGCAAAACTCGTCTCTTCCAAACCTCCTCTTACCGGAACCGACACTGTCTTGTGTTGGTTCGGAAGACGTATCCAACCTCTGGCGTATCGAACTTGGCTTCTGTGCAAATACAAAGGCCTGGGAGATACCATGAGGGGGACGGACAAGGAATTCACGAAGAGGGACTTCAAAAAGCGGGTTAATCATTTGGTCTCCACACGCGACCAATATGAAGAAAGCCGAGAGATGTACCATGAAGGCAACCCCGTCGCAAAGGTAATACCTTTTCTTCTTTGGGAAAATTCTTGGATTTTTATTTTTCTCAGGTTTCCTGACTTAGTCGGATATTGTTCTTTTTCCATAGTTTGCCGACCTGCCGCACCCGGACTTCTAGAGGATACTCACCGTACGAACTGAACAGTATTTTGGTTGGATTACGGGGCTTAACGGCTCCCGCGTCCCCTTACAGGTAGGCCAGCACTTATGTGCGACAACCAACCGTTACTGTTCACCATCGATGTAAACTATCCGTAGAAATCAGGATACTACCATTGACGTACTTCATACCATACACACATGGTACGTCAACGGTTTTTGAACAAAAGGATAACACAACATGCCTCTAAGACACAAAAGATTGAAATAAGGTTGCAAATGGCCTTCACTAAGGCAGAAATAGCAAATACAATCATCCAGAGGACACATGTCCCAACATAGCATTCATTACATCAGCGGAAGCAATCAAAGGTGTCTGGGTACAGACAAATCCAACAGGCTTAAGAAGCCGGAGAAGATAAAGAAGACGAAGCCCATCCACGTAGGTCCTGGATCCAGCCCTGGTCCAGCTATCTACTCGTCTACAGTCTCGTCAAACTCCACGAAGTAGCCATCCTGGTGGTCATCGTAGTCGTAGTCGTAGTCTGCGTAAACCACAGCCCCAAAGGGGTCAGTACAACAACGTACTGGCAAGCAAGACTCACAGTTCACCAAAGTGTAACCCATCAACACCAAGCACAGATGCCTTGGGATCAACGGAAGGGAAGGTAAAAGATGCTGCAACTGGCTGCACTAACCAACTACAGAACTTACTACAACTTCTGGGGTAACAGAAAGAGGTAAGATAGCGTATCGTAACCAACTATGGTTAACCACCAAACAAACCCATCCTGGATCTCGCCCCTTATCCAAAAAAGCAATCCGAGGATAACTCACACAGTTGGATTAATGATGGATCAAGTTGTTGTGTCAATAAGCCTATTACTAGTCAGGTTATCATTAGTTAGATGTAAGTTGTTCTGAGTACATGTTAGCCAGTACTTTCACCAAGTCAACCATAACCGCGGAAAACACGGCTTCTCGAGAAGATTTAACCCTGCAGGGTGCACCAATTTGGCCGTACACGTAAGAATAACCCGCCAGATGGGAAGGCCTTTCCCACCAAGCGGGGCACTCAACACAACTCAACTCTTCTTCGCATCAAGCCCAAAGCACCACGTGTTGTGCGTGCGCGGCTAATCGAGCCCCCGAAGAAAAGGAGGACCCTCATAGCACTGGAAGACCACGCTGCCCTAAATGCCGACTACAAAAGTTCCACCTTGGCCTCGGGTTCGTACCTGCATATGCGTGCATCAAATGGAAAGCCCGAACTAAGTGTGGTGATTTGGACGAGATGCGGATCGAGTCAAATTGAGGGGGGCGCCCATACACGCTTCCCACATGCGGATAGTGCGCTCATCATGGATCAGTAGACAAGACCCTTTTCCTATTAGGGTCGACACTAGCAGGCCTCAAAACCACGCCGGGCCTCCTGCCGGTGCCTTATCAGCAAATTATTATTACCTCAAATTAACAAGTTGTTGTTTAACATCGAGCCCAGAATATAACAGAATATAATAACAGAAGTAACTGATAACAGACTCGAACAAACAACCCTAAGCATGCTAGTAAGACACGGGCCCAAGCAACGGGGTTTTAGGACTGGAGGTGAGGCAATATCATGGTTTAGGGTATCATGTGATAGGTTTGTAACAGAAACAACTACCACTATGGCTAGCAGAAAAGAACAACGGAAAGTATCGGTAACCAATGTTGAAAGGAACACATTGGTTCATGTGAGTGATAACTTGCCTGCAAACCCAGTAGCCGGGTACTGAGCTAGATCCTCAGAAGGGGTGTCGTAAAGGTCGTCGGTATCAACGTCGTCGTCTATCCGAGAAGAAGCAAACAAACAAGGCAGAAATATAAACAATCATCATCATGGCATAGTGCACAATCAAGTATGATGCATGACAAGTTAATAGATGCAACAAAATAAACTAATTGATATGATAACACAATTTAAATGGACACATATGCAATTTTGAGTTGCATATGAAAAACCCATGGATTTTGGTTAGATTATTTGTTTTCCAACTAATCAACAGGTGCTGGTGGTTTAGCATGATGCATGCAAAAGGAAAACAGCAAAATAACAACATTAGAATCAAGTTAAAATAGGGTGTAGCAATTTAGAATTTTATTATTAATTTAGGAAAATTTTGGGTGCCTTAAAGGTGACACACAAGTATTTGTTGTTTTCAACCATTTAAATTGTTCAAAACAAATAACAAAGTTGATATTTGAAAAGAACATCAAATTTTAGTTGGATTACATGTTTCACATATTGAAATTGGAATTAGGATTATTTAATTATGAATTAAACAATATTAAACAAGTTTTAAATGAATTTAAAACAAGTTTGAATTTAATTGAATTTTTATTTGTTCAAAACATAATTCCAAACTCATATTTGAAAAGTTCACACTTTGATGGGTTGAAAACATATTTTGCATGTTCAAAAATATTTTATTTTGAGCAAGTTATGATTTTATCAAATTTAAATGAATTAAACAAGTATTAAATTATTTAGGCAATTTAAATTATTCAAACCAGAAAACAAAAATTATATTTGAAAAGGTGGGGTGAAATGGTATGGAAAACATATTTTATTTGCATTTATTGGATTAATAAATAATTAGTTATTGATTTTAGAAATTAGCATTTGAATTATTTAAGTTTGAATTTTAAATACATTTGAAGTTTCCAAAACAGTACACAAATTGAATATTTGGAAAGATTATGAAATTTGGATCAGAAAACATATAAAACTTGCATTTATTGGAATTACAGAATAAAAGATATTAAAGTTTGAAGTTTAATATTCAAATCTGCTATTTAAATTGTTTTTGGAAAAAACAGAAACTCGCAGAAACGTTTTTCACCGTGCTGCTAGCCAGCCACGGTCACTGCCCCGTGGGCCAGAGGCCAGCGTGGCGACGCGCACGCACGCGTGGCAGGGGCAGTCGATGACAGGTGGGCCTGCGCGCTGTGGAAGAAATTCCACCAAAAAAAGTGGAGCGCTGCGGCTCGAACCCGCGCCCTCGCTTGCGCGCAACAGGTGCAGTGCCACTGCGCTAACTGAATTCGTTTGATAGGGATACAGACGCATACATGTTATCGTTCAACGCCAAGTTACTGAATTTTTAACTGACGAAGGAATCCTTCCTCGACTGACAGAAGCGCGGGCTCGCCGGCGTTGATCCACGGCCGTGCTCGCTGCGGTTGGGGGCTGGACGCGCACGGATGCGTGGAACAGATGCAGAGAGGAGGAGGAGAAGACAGACGGTGGCTCACCACCGTTTGTAGAAGGAGGCAGAGGCGCGGCGACGAGCTGCTGACGGAGGATGACGACGGCGGCCGCGGAGAGGACGTGGACGGCGGCGCGGTTGTGGACGTGTTCCGGTGACGCTCCCGTGTCCAAGACGTAGAGGAAGCAGTGGCCTTTCGATTCCAGGTGGTGGGTGGCTAGGTGGAGGCGGGAGGTGGCGGCGCCATCGACGGATTCAGAGGTTCGTTTTCCGGCGAGGGTGACAGAGGAGGGAACTCGACGGGGAAGAAGGCGATTGACGGCGGCGGAGAGGGAATAGCGACCTAGGGGGCTAGGGTTAGGTACGGGGTGCCCTAGGCGTGCTTTTATAGGCCGCTGGACGCTCGGATCGCCGTCGGAGCGCCGTAGCTACCGCGGTGGCGCGCTGCGATTGCAGCCGTACTTCAGAAAGAAGATCAGCACGCTTTTTGAAGCGTTACGTGATGGCTTAGGCGGGCTGGGCCGCGCGCGCGTTAGATTAGGTGGGTTGGGTAGCGTTAGGTGCTGCGCGCGCGGTAGGTTTTGCTTTTATTTATTTATTTTTGCTCTCTGTTTTTTTTTTTTGCTGAAAGAGAATTTGGAAGAAAAACATAGTTTTTAAGTTAGGGAAAAATTTGGAAAAATTAGGGGAGTTTCCTTAGATCAAAAACTAATAGTTAGCAACTTTTATTTTCAAAAATTTAAATGTTTGATTGCTTTTTGAAATTTGAACCAAATTTGGGTGAAATGGTTAATATTAATAATCATTAACAAAAACCAAATTTTTAAATAGGGTAACCCCTAAGGTAATTAGACAAATTGAGTTGGTTTGATTTGGTAACAACATAAATTCAAAATGGTTCTGTTTGTGGGTGCTTGGATTTGAATTTCAAATATGTTTGGAACATAAATAATTGATTTAAAATGATCATTTTCACAAGTGATCACTAAGGAAAAACATGGAACCAAATGGTTGTTATTATTTGTGATTGTTATTCAAAATGTTGTAACAGAGCAAGTATGAAACCATTGTTTGAATAAGGTTTGAATTTGAGTTGTGAAAACAGTGGAAAACAAATGCAACAATTAAGAAACAAATGCAAACAACATGGAATCAAATGATGACATGATGCAGTACTTGAAATGAAACAAGAAACAAAACATTCTAAGGGATATTTCATACTTGGGATGTTACACGACCTCACCGAGAAAGATCTTGCAACTGATGCCGAACTGGACACAAGAAGTCATCAACTGCTGAAGCGGTGGTGGAACTTGACGGAATTCCCGTCGCTACTTTCAGGTAATCATCTGGGTTTCTTTTTTTCTCTGCTTTTTGTCGCAGGACTTTTTATTATTTTCTCGGAAAACTGATTTCTCGGAATTTTCCTTCACTTCCTTTCCTTTTCAGCCCTGCTCCTACTTCTCTGAAGCCAAAGAAGCTGAAGAGACATAAGGCAGCTTCTGGCAAGGAGGTGCATCCATCCCCTGTTGTAGCTTTTGATACCCCAGCTGCTCCAGGAGGAGAAAACCAATCAGCAAGGGGGGAAGAGTATCCCCTGCCTACCAGCCAGCCCATTGCATCCGAGACGGATGCGAGGGAAAGGGCGGTGCCGAAAATGGGTGTCCCTTCTCGTACAACTGAGGAGGAACCCATTCCGACTTTTGACAGAGATTTTAAGGTAAAGGAAGAACCGTTTGACGAACACGGATACATTCGTCCGTGGGCCACTGAATTCTTCGCTCCAGCGCCTCTAATCCGTCCTTGGCCGCAAGGCGGGCTTGTTGTAAGGAATAACTTCGTGTTTTCACCTCGGTAGGTCATCCAGGACGGCATTTGCCATGTTGGGATTCTTTTTGCCGACTATGCAAAAGAATTCAACGAAAACTTGGTAGACCTGACCAAGATGAGCCAAGTAATATCTCTAGCCCCCAAGCAATAAGTCAAATGTATACTTTTGTCTTAATGCTTTTTTCATTGTTATGCTTGTTTTTAACTTAAGCATTTTTTGGTTTCTTTTCCATGTTTCAGCAAACTGCTGAGAACATCGGATCGGAAGTTTTCAACAAACTTACCATCAAGAACAAGGAGGTGAAAACCCTTCTTTCCATTCTTGAGAATAAGGAGGCGGTACTGGCATCCACTCAGCAAAAGCTGAGCGAATCAGCAGGTAAAAATTTCTCTGCTTTTAGTTGTGATTTTTTCTAAGTAGTTTTCCGAGTTTCTAACTCTTCCTTTACTTGCTTTTCAGCTTCTTTGGCGAAATCCAAACAAATTGCTAAAGATGCTGGCAACAACGAAAACCTCCGCCGCGAAAACCTGGATCTTCACAAGTTAACTGTGAAGCTCCATAAGGACTTGGAGGCCAGCCAATTAGTTGTTGGCATTGCCGAGTCTAAGGCATCCGGCCAGGCCGAGAAGGATAAGGCCACCATCCGGGATCTGGAGAACGCCTTGAACCAGCGCCTTGAAGAAGGCACCGAAATGGATCGTATTCTCGGTAAGTTACTTTGCCTTTTACCGGATTTTCCTTGTTTTCTCTTCTCCTGTTTTTTCTAACACTTGTGTGTTGATTGAAACAGAAGGTAGCCCCCAGCTTACCCGGATTGAAAGAATCCGGGCTTTCGGGAAGGTCTTCACTGCGATCAAGGCTGCGGGAATGCTACTTATCAATAAGTACGTTCCCGGGAAATCTGGGGAGTTCTCGGAAGTTAAAAAACTTCCGGAAGCTATTGTGGAGGTGGCGAACCGCAAGGAGTCCCTGCTCCGTTCTGCGGCTCGCGGTGGTGCACGCATGGCCCTTGGGCTCATGCGCATGCACTACCCTACTGCCAAATCTTGGCGTGTGGCGTCCGGCATCCCTCAGGGATACACGGAAACTCAACGGGCCAGCATCTTTGATGAAATCAAAGGTCACGCCACCAAGATTGCCACCATGGTGAACATCTCCACCTTCTACCCCGAAGAAGCAATCCCGGCAACTCCAGAGGAATCCAGCAGCGAGGAAGAGTCGGATGTCTGAAGAAGCTGCCTGGTCCTAAGTAGGAGATGGGAAAAAATAGAAGCATTATTGTTCTTACAATCTAAAACCTTATTGTAATGCTTTCTATTCCTTTGTATAAACAAGTACTCCGCTTTTGTAGTTAATTATTGGTCTTTGCAAGTTTTCCGGGTTTTCATTCCTTTATCTTCTAAGTTCTCTGGCTTATATGTCTTAACTGTCCTTAGTGTTTTAAATGGCTTGATGGTACTTAATCTTCATGCCAAGTGACTGGGTACAACCGATCAGTCGAAACTCGGAAACATGGATCATACTTAAAGAAAAAGTAAGGAATTTTGTATGAAACTCAGCCACGCAGGCACAATCTGGGTTTCCTTAAGCCTCCTTAGGCTGAAAATCATTCAGTTTTTTAACTCCGAGCACGCGTGCACAATTCGGGTTAATATTGAGTATTTTGAAAGATCATTGGGAAATAGATAAGGCGGACTTATGATTTGTATGAAAACAGATAAAACAGTAATGCATGAATTCTGACAACTTTATTTCATGATCTCAAAGATGTTTACATAGAAATTGAACTAAGTGTAGAAGGGGCGTAACTGCTGGATGCTCCAGGGCCTTTTTGTCTCTCCTAGCTCAACATCTATCTTTCTCTTTCTTTTGCGATTCAGACGCTTGGGGTCATCTTCCGTGTCTCGAATATCTACAAGATAATACGGTCCATTTTTTATATCCATGACAAATGGTCCCTCCCAGACTGGGGCTAACTTGTGCTTCCTTTCTTGCACCAATCTTAGCACTAGGTCACCTTCTTTGAAAGATTGATGCCTGATTTTCCGACTATGGTAACGTCTCAATCCTTGCTGATAAATGGCGGATCTTTGAAGCACAAGGTCTCGTTCTTCTTCTAAAAGATCAACGGCATCCTGTCGAGCACATTCGGCATCCGAGTCATTGTAAGCCTGCACTCTTGGGCTATCATGGAGCATGTCCGTTGGAAGCATTGCTTCTGCGCCATAAACCAGGAAAAATGGGGTTTGCCCTGTTGATCTATTTGGCGTCGTTCAAATACTCCAAAGCACAGAAGGTAATTCTTCTACCCATGCTCCAGCTGCTCTATGAAGAGGAGATTCAAGTCTTGGGTGTATTCCTTGCAGAATTGAGCTATTCATTCTTTCAACCCGCCCATTGGATTGTGGGTGAGCCACCGATGCAAGATCTAGGCGTATTCCCGTTTGTCGGCAATATTTTGCCAACTCTCCAATAGAGAAATTTGTCCCGTTGTCGGTGATTATACTGTGTGGAACGCCATATCTCATGACTACGTCAATGATGAAGTTTCTGGCGGTCACACTGTCAAGTTTTTTGATGGGTTTTGCCTCCACCCACTTGGTATACTTATCTACTACAACGAGTAGATGTGTGAGTCCACCTCTTGCAGTTTTGAATGGTCCCATCATATCTAGCCCCCAGACCTCAAATGGCCATGTGATAGGGATAGTTTTGAGTGCTTGGGATGGCATATTCGTCTGCTTGGCGTAATACTGACATCCAGCACATGTGTTTACTATGTGTTCGGTGTTTGTCTTGGCTGTTAGCCAGAAAAACCCTGCACGGAATGCTTTCTTAACTATGCTTTTTGATTGAGCATGATGTCCGCAATCTCCTGCATGGATTTCTTGTAGTATTTCTCGGTCTTCTTCTGGCGAAATACATCGCTGAAAGATTCCGGTAGTGCTGCGTTTATACACGCAACCATTGATTACCGTGTATCCTTTGCATCGACGTTTTATTTGTCTTTGCAAGACCTCGTCTGCTCCATCCGGGTACTTCTACTAAGAAGTTTAAATATGGAATTGTCCAATCCGGGTTAAAGATCATGACTTCAATTGACTCGGACACAAGAGGATAGTCAACATCTCCACCTTTTATCGATGGTTTATGCAAATGTTGGACAAACACACCTGGTGGTAGGCTTTTCACTCTTTCCGAGCCCACGCGGGCTAATGCATCCGCGTTCCAATTTTCTTTTTGACGTGAAGTACTTCAAATCCTAGGAAGCAAATAGAAAACTCGTCCACCGTTCTCCGATATTCGGCCATGATGGGGCTTTTGGCGTCCCATGTTTGGTTGAGCTGTGTCGCGCCCGGACTTCTAGGGGATACTCACAGTCCGCTAAACAGTAGATAGAATGGCTTACGGGGCATACCGGCACCGGCATCTCAATATGAGCAGGCCAACACGTAAACGTGTGACAACCATTCCCTACTATTCATCGTCTGCGCAAACCATCCCATAGAAATCCAGACACTTCCGTTGACGTACTTCAAAACATACACACATGGTACGTCAACGGCGTTTGAACAAGTGATATCACAACAGATCTCTACGACACAAAAGATTGAAATAAGTTGCAAATAGCTCTCACTAGAGCAGAGATAGCAAATACAATCATCCAGAGGACACATGTCCCAACATAACATCATTACATCGCAGCGGAAACATCCAAAGTGTCTGAGTACAGACAAGAACCAAATAGGCCTAAGAGGCCGGAAACGAAAAGACGGAGCCCATCCACGAAGTCTCGGATCCTGCCCGGGTCCGCTATCTACTCGTCAGCAGTCTCATCATACTCCACGTAGTAGCCACCGTGTAGATCTTCGGAAACGTAGGTCTGCGGAAACCACAGCCCCAAAGGGGTCAGTACATAAACGTACTGGCAAGCAAGACTCACAGTTCACCAAAGTGTAACCCGTCAACACCAAGCACAGATGCTTTGGGTTCAACGGAAGAAAGGGGATATAAAGATGCTGCAACTGGCTGCTCTAACCAACTACAGAGTTACTACCACTTCCGGCTATCAGAAAGGAGATAAGATCGTGTATCGTAACCAACCTATCAACTAACCTCAAACAAACCCATCTTGGATCTCGCCCCTTATCCAAAGAAGCAATCCGAGGATAACTCACACAGTTGGATTAATGATGGTTCAGATTATTGTGTCAATAAGCCTATTACTAGTCAAGTTGTTAATCCTTGGGTGTAAGGTTGTTAATCATTAGGTTTAAGTTGTCCTGAGTACTTGTTAGCCAGTACTTTCACCAAGTAGTCCATAACCGCGGAAAACACGACTTCTCGAGAAGATTTATCCCTGCAGGGGTGCACCAATTTGGTCGTACACGTATGAATAACCCGCCAGATGGGATGCCTCCCACCAAGCGGGGCACTCAACACAACTCAACTCTTCTTCGCATCAAGCCCAAAGAACCTTGGGCGCATGGCTAATCGAGCCCCGAAGAAAGGGGACCCTCATAGCACTCTAAGAACGTGTCCCCCTATATGCCGACTACAAAAGTTCCACCCTGGCCTGGGCTCGCAAAAACATGCATGCGGCAAATGGAAAACACGAACTAAATGAGGCGATTTGGACGAGATGCGAATCGAATCAAATTGAGGGGGGAGCCCATACTCGCTTCCCACATGCGGTTAGTGCGCTCATCATGGATCACCCTTTTCCTAATTAGGGTCGACACTAGCAGGCCTCAAAACCACACAGGGCCTCCTGCCGGTGCCTTATCATCAAATTATTATTTAATCATAACATTAGCATGATTGATTGATTAAACATCGAGCCCCCAGAACGTAACAGAAATAGCAACAGGAAGTAACGGGTAACAGACTCGAGCAAAACAACCCTAAGCATGCTAGTAAGACACGGGCAACAAGCAATGGTTATAGGTATGGAGGTGAGGCAATATCAGGGTTAAAGGATACATGTGATAGGTTCGTAACAGAAACAACTATTACTAAGGCTAGCAGAATAGACAACGGAAAGTATCGGTAACCAATGTTGAAAGGAACACAGTGGTTCATGTGAGTGATAACTTGCCTGCAAACCCAGTAGCCTGGTACTGAGCTAAATCCTTAGAAGGGGTGTCGTAAGTATCGTCGGTCTCAACGTCGTCGTATATCCGGGAAGAAGCAAACAGACAACGCAGAAAGATAAGCAATCAATAACATGGCATAATGCACAAACATGGGATGATGCATGTCAATTTAATGGATGCATCAGAATAAACTAGTTTACAAGGTAACATAACATAATTAAATGGACCCACATGCAATTGGATTGCATATGGAAAGCCCATGAATTATGGTTGAATTAATTGTTTTCAACTAATCATCATATGAAAGTGGATTAGCATGATGCATGGATGAGGAAAACAGCAAAATAACAACAATAGAACCAATTGGAAATAAGGTTTACCAAGTTTGGAAATTCCTTCATTAAATTAGGAAATTTTGGTTACTTAAAGGTGTCACACAAGCATTTGTTGTTTTCACCAAGTTTAATTGTTCAAAACAGATAACAAAGTTTATATTTGGAAAGTTCACACAATTTTAGATGGAATGCATGTTTCACTTGTTGAAAAAGGATTTCAAATAAATTATTTATGAATTAAACAAGTTTAAGCAAGAATTAAATGAATTTAATTCAAACATGAACTTATTTGAATTTTTATTTGTTCCAAACATTAAGTGAGATTCATATTTGAAAATTTTATACTTTTATGGTTGGAAAACATATTTTGCATGTTCAAAAATAATTTAATTTGACCAAGTTATGAAAGTAGCAATATTAAATGAATTAAACAAGATTTAAATCATTTAACCAATTTTAATTATTCAAAACATGGAACAGATTTTATATTTGGAAAGGTGGTTTAATTTTTGCATGGAAAACATATTTCATTTGTTGAAATTGGATTTAAAATGAGCAAGTTATTATTTGGCAATTTTAAATGCATTAAACAAGAAACAATTGTTTTCAGCAATTTAAATTATTCAAAACAGCAAACAAAATTTATATTTGGAAAGTACATGAAAAGTTGATTGGAAAACATATTTAGTTTGTGGAATTTGGAATTTTTATGCCCAAGTTATGAATTTTGCAAGTTTAAGTGAATTAAACAAGTTTTTAAATATTTCACCAATTTAAAATATTCAAAACAGTAAACAAATTTTATATTTGGATAGAGCATTCAATTTGGGACAGAAAACATATTTAAAAAGTTAAATTTGGAGTTAAAATGATTTAGTTATGCATTTTACAAGATTTGGTGCAAATCTGCCATTTTTATGAATCTAGGGGACTTGGAAAATATTTTTTAGGGGCTAGAAATAATTAATAGGGACCTATCTGTGATTCTGAGATGTTGCTGTGACCAAACAAATGAAAATAAAAAGGTTGGTTTTATTTGGGAGAGGGGGGCTCGAACCCCCCACCTCCTGCTGCGCTCAAGGGACAGGAACCAGTGGGCTGGATTTTCGGATGGTGATAGGAGAGGGGCAGTGGGGGGTAAGAGGTATGGTCCGCGGCGTAACTGAATTTTTTTGCACGCAACTGAACCTGCAGGGAGCACACGCAACAGAGATTGGAAGGCAGCAATCCTCGCCGGCCATCCGCGCTGCTGCGAGCACGGGAGGGCGCCGTGGGTGCGTGGGCCGTGCGTGTGCTTGGCGTGTGGGGTGTGCGGTGAGGAGGAGGGACGAGGGAGCGAGAGGGTGGAGATGCGTACCTCGAGCAGGAAGGAGGCGGACAGAGGAGGTTTGGCCGGCGGCGCGGGGAGCATGGCGGCGGCGGCTCCGGCCATCCCTGTCCAAACCGAGGGGGGGAGAAGGGAGCCCGCGGCGAGGGCTTTCCATTCCCGCCCTCGCCGCGGCCGGAGGGGCCCTAGACGGCGGCGATCACCGGCGGCAGGAGGAGGTATTTCGGTGGGGTGATGGTTACAGAGAAAATATCAGAGAGAAGAGAGAGCAGAGGGAAGGAAGAAGATGGCGGCGCTAGCTGGGAGAGAGGAAGGGCTAGGGCTAGCAGAGGGAAAGGGCTCGGTTTTAAGGAGGCTTGAGCTTGGTACGGCAGTGATCGAGGAGGGGGAGGAGAGGATCGATCGTGGAGGTTCAGTCGTACAGAGGTGACGACATCAGGGAGGAAGACGACAAGGGGGAAGGGGGGTATGGGCCAAGGAAAGGTGGGCTGTGGGCTGGGGATAAAAAATAAAGGGTTGGGCTGCCTCTCTCCTCTTGTTAGTTTTTTATTAATTGATTTGTTATTTTTTTTGCTGATTTAGAATTAGGAAGAAAAGGAGGGTTTGGAGTTGGGAAAAAATTAGGGATAATTGTTTATTGATTGATTATTGCCACAGCAACAATGCAAGTTTTGTTTTCAAAATTATTTCACTTTGTTTGCTGTTTGGTATTTGATTTGAATTGAATGAAAGTTGAGGCTAATTGATTTATTAAAACAAGAATTCAATAGGGTGAACTTTAATGTTTAATTTGAAATAAAATTAGGATTGTTGTGTAATTTCATAAGTTCAACATGGTGGTTGTTGTGGACAATGTGTTTTGAATTTTAATGCAATTTGAATGAATTTGATTATTAAGTGAGTATAGAAAACAAGATTTAAATAGGGTGATCAACGATTTAATTGGAAACAAATGATATTTTAATTGAAATTTTGATTTGAAAAAATTGTAACATGACAAGTATGAACAAGCATTTGAAATAATGTTTGAATTTCAATTGTTTTTGGTATTAGATGAATTTCTGTTAGAAACAAAACAACAGTTTGGAAATCACACTTTAATGGAAACAATTGGTTGTTTTGATTTGAAATATCCTTTTGGAAATTGTAACATCACAAGGATGAAACAAAAGGTTTGAAGTTTGGTTTGAAATTCAAATAGAAAACAAATGGAAAACAAACAAAACAAATGCAATGAACATGATGTCATGATGCAAAACATAAAATAACAGAGAGCAAAACATTCTAATGGCTATTTTTCATACTTGGGATGTTACAAAACGACCCCCCTTGAAGGAATCGCGCCCCGAGATTCCTACTGAGAAAAGAAAAGGTCCGGAAACTTCTTGGGAAGATCCTCTTGAGCTGTGACACGTGAAACACATCGTGCACCTTGGTTAGCTTTTCTGGAAGTTTAAGATGACAGTCATTCCTGGCAACTCTTCTGGAAAGACGTCAGGGAATTTGGAAACCACCGGAACATTTTCAAGTAAAAGGAGAGGTTTTGTATGGAGGGTGTATAGCTGAATAGAATTTGATTCATTTGGAGAATAGACTATCTGGAATGTGGTGATTCAGGAATGCTTCCTCGAAACAACCCCAGGTGATAGGAATGCCAGCTCTCATAGCCTGGTAGTTTTTCGAAACAACAACAACCTTTCTGGCCAGATAGACTTGATATTTGGGAAGTTTTGATTAGACGCCGGTAGAAGAATTGAAGTGGAAAACAACAACAAGATTTCAACGGACGAAAAGGATGTTGAGAAGAACAGGATATCAACATCGGGAAAACACGAGATCAAAACTCCTGAGGTACTATGGAAAACCCATCCGGGCTTCTAAAGGATCAATATCTACTGCTTAAGGAATAGAGGATCTGCTTCCGGGGCTTACACGCCTCCGTTCTCAATCATGAGTAGGCAACATGATAAATCATGTCACAACCACCTCCATTCCTATTGTCTAGTAGATATAACCATCCTAGAGGAACCAGAATTCGTGAAATCCTAACTTGAAAGTTTAGATGAGAAGGGAAAAACAACGTTGCACTTCCTTACCAGAAAAGGGAGGGAGGGTGGGGAAAGAAGAAAAAGAACATAATTCATACTCTCACGTTTCATTTTTCCTATATAGCTACAAAATAGTTTCTAGACTCAACTGCGACCAGTAAAAAGGGATCCTACAGGAAGACAGGCTCTGATACCATTTGTCGCACCCGGACTTCTAGGGGATACTCACAATCCGCTAAACAGTAGATAGAATGGCTTACGGGGCATACCGGCACCCGCATCTCAATATGAGCAGGCCAACACGTAAACGTGTGACAACCATTCCCTACTATTCATCGTCTGCGCAAACCATCCCATAGAAATCCAGACACTTCCGTTGACGTACTTCAAAACATACACACATGGTACGTCAATGGCGTTTGAACAAGTGATATCACAACAGATCTCTACGACACAAAAGATTGAAATAAGTTGCAAATTGCTCTCACTAGAGCAGAGATAGCAAATACAATCATCCAGAGGACACATGTCCCAACATAACATCATTACATCGCAGCAGAAACATCCAAAGTGTCTGAGTACAGACAAGAACCAAATAGGCCTAAGAGGCCGGAAACGAAAAGACGGAGTCATCCACGAAGTCTCGGATCCTGCCCGGGTCCGCTATCTATCGTCGGCAGTCTCGTCATACTCCACGTAGTAGCCACCGTGTAGATCCTCGGAAACGTAGGTCTGCGGAAACCACAGCCCCAAAGGGGTCAGTACATAAACGTACTGGCAAGCAAGACTCACAGTTCACCAAAGTGTAACCCGTCAACACCAAGCACAGATGCTTTGGGTTCAACGGAAGAAAGGGGATATAAAGATGCTGCAACTGGCTGCTCTAACCAACTATAGAGTTACTACCACTTCCGGCTATCAGAAAGGAGATAAGATCGTGTATCGTAACCAACCTATCAACTAACCTCAAACAAACCCATCCTGGATCTCGCCCCTTATCCAAAGAAGCAATCCGAGGATAACTCACACAGTTGGATTAATGATGGTTCAGATTATTGTGTCAATAAGCCTATTACTAGTCAAGTTGTTAATCCTTGGGTGTAAGGTTGTTAATCATTAGGTTTAAGTTGTCCTGAGTACTTGTTAGCCAGTACTTTCACCAAGTAGTCCATAACCGCGGAAAACACGGCTTCTCGAGAAGATTTATCCCTGTAGGGGTGCACCAATTTGGCCGTACACGTATGAATAACCGCCAGATGGGATGCCTCCCACCAAGCGGGGCACTCAACACAACTCAATCTTCTTCGCATCAAGCCCAAGAACCTTGGGCACACGGCTAATCGAGCCCGAAGAAAGGGGACCCTCATAGCACTCTAAGAATGTGTCCCCCTATATGCGACTACAAAAGTTCCCCTGGCCTGGGCTCGCAAAAACATGCATGCGGCAAATGGAAAACACGAACTAAATGAGGCGATTTGGACGAGATGCGAATCGAATCAAATTGAGGGGGGCGCCCATACTCGCTTCCCACATGCGGTTAGTGCGCTCATCATGGATTAGTAGACAAGAACCTTTTCCTAATTAGGGTCGACACTAGCAGGCCTCAAAACCCACAGGGCCTCCTGCGGTGCTTTATCATCAAATTATTATTTAATCATAACATTAGCATGATTGATTGATTAAACATCGAGCCCCCAGAACGTAACAGAAATAGCAACAGGAAGTAACGGGTAACAGACTCGAGCAAAACAACCCTAAGCATGCTAGTAAGACACGGGCAACAAGCAATGGTTATAGGTATGGAGGTGAGGCAATATCAGGGTTAAAGGATACATGTGATAGGTTCGTAACAGAAACAACTATTACTAAGGCTAGCAGAATAGACAACGGAAAGTATCGGTAACCAATGTTGAAAGGAACACAGTGGTTCATGTGAGTGATAACTTGCCTGCAAACCCAGTAGCCTGGTACTGAGCTAAATCCTTAGAAGGGGTGTCGTAAGTATCGTCGGTCTCAACGTCGTCGTATATCCGGGAAGAAGCAAACAGACAACGCAGAAAGATAAGCAATCAATAACATGGCATAATGCACAAACATGGGATGATGCATGTCAATTTAATGGATGCATCAGAATAAACTAGTTGACAAGGTAACATAAATAATTAAATGGACCCAATGCAATTAGATTGCATATGGAAAGCCATGAATTATGGTTGAATTAATTGTTTTACAACTAATCATCATATGAAAGTGGATTAGCATGATGGATGAGAAAACAGCAAAAAAACAACAATAGAACCAATTGGAAATAAGGTTTACAAGTTTGGAATTCCTTCATTAAGTTAGGAAATTTTGGTTACTTAAAGGTGTACACAAGCATTTGTTGTTTCACCAAGTTTAATTGTTCAAAACAGATAACAAAGTTTATATTTGGAAAGTTACACAATTTTAGATGGAATGCATGTTTCACTTGTTGAAAAAGGTTTCAAATAAATTATTTATGAATTAAACAAGTTTAAGCAAGAATTAAATGATTAAATTCAACATGAACTTATTTGAATTTTTATTTGTTCCAAACATTAAGTGAGATTCATATTTGAAAATTTTACTTTTATGGTTGGAAAACATATTTTGCATGTTCAAAAATAATTTAATTTGACCAAGTTATGAAAGTAGCAATATTAAATGAATTAAACAAGATTTAAATCATTTAACCAATTTTAATTATTCAAAACATGGAACAAATTTTATATTTGGAAAGGTGGTTTAATTTTTCATGGAAAACATATTTCATTTGTTGAAATTGGATTTAAAATGAGCAAGTTATTATTTTGGCAATTTTAAATGCATTAAACAAGAAACAATTGTTTTCAGCAATTTAAATTATTCAAAACAGCAAACAAAATTTATATTTGGAAAGTACATGAAAAGTTGATTGGAAAACATATTTAGTTTGTGGAATTTCGAATTTTTATGCCCAAGTTATGAATTTTGCAAGTTTAAGTGAATTAAACAAGTTTTTAAATATTTCACCAATTTAAAATATTCAAAACAGTAAACAAATTTTATATTTGGATAGAGAATTCAATTTGGGACAGAAAACATATTTAAAAAGTTAAATTTGGAGTTAAAATGATTTAGTTATGCATTTTACAAGATTTGGTGCAAATCTGCCATTTTATGAATCTAGGGACTTGGAAAATATTTTTACAGGGGCTAGAAATAATTAACAGGGACCTATCTGTGATTCTGAGATGTTGCTGTGACCAAACAAATGAAAATAAAAGGTTGGTTTTATTTGGGAGAGGGGGGGCTCGAACCCCCCACCTCCTGCTGCGCTCAAGGGACAGGAACCAGTGGGCTGGATTTTCGGATGGTGATAGGAGAGGGGCAGTGGGGGTAAGAGGTATGGTCCGCGGCGTAACTGAATTTTTTTGCACGCAACTGAACCTGCAGGGAGCGCACGCAACAGAGATTGGAAGGCAGCGATCCTCGCCGGCCATCCGCGCTGCTGCGAGCACGGGAGGGCGCCGTGGGTGCGTGGGCCGTGCGTGTGCTTGGCGTGTGGGGTGTGCGGTGAGGAGGAGGGACGAGGGGAGCGAGAGGGAGTGGAGATGCGTACCTCGAGCAGGAAGGAGGCGGACAGAGGAGGCTTGGTCGGCGGCGTGGGGAGCATGGCGGCGGCGGCTCCGGCCATCCCTGTCCAAACCGAGGGGGGAGAAGGGAGCCCGCGGCGAGGGCTTTCCATTCCCGCCCTCGCCGCGGCCGGAGGGGCCCTAGACGGCGGCGATCACCGGCGGCAGGAGGAGGTATTTCGGTGGGGTGATGGTTACAGAGAAAATATCAGAGAGAAGAGAGAGCAGAGGGAAGGAAGAAGATGGCGGCGCTAGCTGGGAGAGAGGAAGGGCAAGGGCTAGCAGAGGGAAAGGGCTCGGTTTTAAGGAGGCTTGAGCTTGGTACGGCAGTGATCGAGGAGGGGGAGGAGAGGATCGATCGGTGGAGGTTCAGTCGTACAGAGGTGACAACATCAGGGAGGAAGACGACAAGGGGGAAGGGGGTATGGGCCAAGGAAAGGTGGGCTGTGGGTTGGGGGGAGAAAAATAAAGGGCTGGGCTGCCTCTCTCCTCTCTTGTTAGTTTTTTATTAATTGATTTGTTATTTTTTTTTGCTGATTAGAATTAGGAAGAAAAGGAGGGTTTTGGAGTTGGGAAAAAATTAGGGATAATTGTTTATTGATTGATTATTGCCACAGCAACAATGCAAGTTTTGTTTTCAAAATTATTTCACTTTGTTTGCTGTTTGGTATTTGATTTGAATTTGAATGAAAGTTTAGGTTAATTGATTTATTAAAACAAGAATTCAATAGGGTGAACTTTAATGTTTAATTTGAAACAAAATTAGGATTGTTGTGTAATTTTCATAAGTTCAACATGGTGGTTGTTGTGGACAATGTGTTTTGAATTTTTAATGCAATTTGAATGAATTTTGATTATTAAGTGAGTTATAGAAAACAAGATTTAAATAGGGTGATCAAATGATTTTAATTGGAAACAAATGAGATTTTTAATTGAACTTTTGATTTGAAAAAGATTGTAACATGACAAGTATGAACAAGCATTTGAAATAATGTTTGAATTTCAATTGTTTTTGGTATTAGATGAATTTCTGTTAGAAACAAAACAACAGTTTGGAAATCACACTTTAATGGAAACAATTGGTTGTTTTGATTTGAAATATCCTTTTGGAAATTGTAACATCACAAGGATGAAACAAAAGGTTTGAAGTTTGGTTTGAAATTCAAATAGAAAACAAAGGAAAACAAATGGAAAACAAACAAAACAAATGCAATGAACATGATGTCATGATGCAAAACATAAAATAACAGAGAGCAAAACATTCTAATGGCTATTTTTCATACTTGGGATGTTACAAGCTGGTGTTGTACCAAGTCTGAGTCGCCATAGCATAATATGCGCTTGACACCTATTTCTTTTGTAATTTGCAAGCCATGAAGCAAAACTTCGAATTCTGCCACATTATTGCTCGCGTTGAAGTGTATTTGTAATACATACTCCATAGTATCTCCCTTTGGGAATTTTAGCACTACACCAGCTCCAGCGCCTTCCTTCATCTTGGATCCATCAAAGTGCATAACCCAGTATTCTGACTCCAGTATTGGTGTTTTTCCATTGCTTCTGTCCAATCAGCGACGAAATCTGCCAACGCCTGGGATTTAATTGCCGTCCGGGGTTGGTACTTAATGTCGAACGCAGCCAGCTCGATGTCCCATTTGGCTACTCGGCCTGTTGCGTCCGCATTGTTGATTATATCCCCTAGTGGCGCTTTACATACCAGTGTTATGGAATGTCCTTGGAAATAATGGCGGAGTTTTCGAGATGCGAAAAACACGCCATATGCCAGCTTTTGATAGTGTGGGTACCTTTGCTTGGAATCGGAAAAAACTTCGCTTATATAATACTCGATATTGATCTAGTATGCTTTGCTCTTCTTTCCGCCTTTTCACAACTATCACATCGCTAATAACCCTATTTGTTGCTGTGAGATACAATAGCATGGGTTCTTCGTCTTTTGGTGATGCCAAAATCGAAGCTTTCATCAAGGTTTCTTTTAGCTGGGTTAGTGCTTTGTCCGCCTCTGCTGTCCACTCAAATTTGTCGGATTTCTTCAACAATTTGTATAATGACACAGCTTTGTCTCTCCTAGCCGTCTTATAAATCTACTGACGGCGGCTGCAGAACCCGTCAATATTTGTACATCTTTTAAGCACGTAGGCCTTGTGATGTTTAAGATTTCCTTGATCTTTTCCGGGTTTACTTCTATTCCTCTGTGGGAAACAATAAAACCCAGAAGTTTTCCCGAGGAAACCACGAATACGCACTTTAATGGATTCAACTTCATTTTGTAAGTGCGCAAATTTTGAAGGTTTCTCGCAAATCTTCAAGGAGTGTGTCCTTTTCCTTGGAAACGACGGTAATATCGTCCACGTAAACGTGAACGTTTTTGCCAATCTGACTATACAAACATCATTGCATGCAACGCTGGTAAGTTGCACCTGCGTTCTTCAGGCTAAAAGGCATGGTTATGTAATAGTATGTTCCATACGAGGTTATGAAGGAAGTTTTGATTTGATCCTCTTTCCTCATACATATTTGATGGTACCCGGAATAAGCATCCAAAAAGAATAAAAGGTTAGAGCCCGCAATGGCATCTATTATTTGATTGACTAGCGGTAATGCGAACCTATCTTTTGGACACAACTTGTTCAGCCCGGTGTAATCTATACACATACTAAGACACTACTATCTTTCTTTGAAACTAATACTGGGTTCGCAGACCATTCATTGTATAACTTCCCGGATAAAATCAGCTGCTAATAGTCAGATGATTTCCTTGCCAATAGCCTTCCATCTTCTTCCGTCAAATCGACAGAGACCTTGTTTGACGGGTTTAGATCCTGGAATTACCTTGAGTTGATGCTCGGCAAGTTCCCTGGGTACACCTGGCATGTCCGCAGGACACCAGGCAAAAATATCCCAGTTCTCACGGAGGAACTTGATGAGGTCGCTTTCCTATTTGTCAGTCATCCCAGTTCCCACTACGACAAATTTTGTCGGATCTTTGGGCTAGAGGATAACCTGCCTTGTATTCTCGGAAGCTTTGAAGCTATCTGCGGGCTTCCGGCTTTCTTTTCCTGCGGGCATTTCTGTCGGCGACACTTCTTTTGCCAGCTCTTTCAATTCCTCCTTTGCTATCACTTTTTCTGCGCAAAGGGCGTTTCCTTTTTCCAGCTCGTTTGCCAATTTGAAGTCTCCCTATATGGTGATTACTCCTCCTTTTGGCCCTGGCATCTTCAGCTTGTTATAAATATAACATGATCTTGCCATGAATTTGGCAACAGCTGGACGTCCAAGAATTGCGTGGTATACGCTCTCGAACGACACGACCTCGAATGAGATTTTTTCCTTTCGGAAGTGCTCTCTTTCTCCAAAGGTTACGTCTAGGGAAATTTCTCCTAGGGATTGTGCTTGTCTACCAGGGACGATGCCGTGGAAACGTATGTTGCTATGATTGAGCTGGGTCTCGGAGATTCGGAGATGCTTCAGTGTATCCAGGTACATTATGTTAATGTTGGATCCTCCATCCATCAGCACTCTTTTTAGCCTAGTGTTTTGGACAATAGGTATTACAATTAGAGCTTGTGTGCCGGGTTCTGGGATATTTCCAGGATGATCAGACTGATCCCAGATAATTGGTGTATTCAAGTACTTCAAGAATTTGGGGGTTGGTGGAACAACCGCGTTTATTTCTCGAAGTGTCTTCTTTGCCACCTTTGCTGAGGGAGTTGCGAGGAAAGTTAAATTTCATTCTCCATCGACTCTCGGGAACTTTGGTTCGCCTTTTCGCTGCTGTTCCTGGATTTTTTTCGTCAGTGTCTAATTCATTGTCTTCTTTTTTCAGCTTCTGGCTTTTGCTTGGAGAATTTTCTCTTGGAGTTCTTCCCCTTGTTCCCGGATCCTGCACTGCCTTTCATATGCTTATTAAGCCGGTATTGTGCATTAGTATGGGTGGGTTTCCCAAATTGCGAATGGTTGACACAGTTTTCCGACTTAATGTTTTCCCACTCTTCTTTTGTGTAGGAGATAGGTTCTGTGTTTATTCCTTTCCATTTGCTTCCATTATCCTTCCCAAAGGCTAGGTTAACTTCTTTGGGCTTTGGCTGTGTTTCTGGAGTAGCTTTTTTCTCAGAACGAGGCATCTTTTTGGCCTGAGCCAAAGCGTCGATATTTCCACCTCTCGCTCTGATGTCATCTTCGGCCGCTGCATGCTCATTTGCGGTTGTAAGCATAGATCCGAGATCTTTGTGCTGCTTTGAACCAACCATGAACGGTACGAGGCCGGGTTTTAAGCCATTGACGAAAGCATGCATTGTTTGTACGTCACTTATTCCAGAGCAGTTGTTCTTCATTGCAGTCCATCTTGAGATAAAGTCCACGTATGGCTCATCCTCAAACTGGGTGCAAAGGTTTAGCTGGTTGATGCTGTTGGGGCGTTTGTAAGTTCCCCGAAAATGCTGAATAAAAACTCTAGCCATATCATCCCAGCTATCTACTGTTCTTGACGGAAGCCCGTTAATCCAATCTCTGGCTCCATCCAGTAACATTAGGGGGAATTTTACTGCCTCTAAATTTGTCCCTTTGTTAATCTGGACGGCTGTATAATAGTCTGAGAGCCAGGTATCCGGGTTTACTGCCGGTATATTTTTGATAAGTTGGACCAACTTTGGCAAAGCCAGAATATAGAGTTATCCTTCGGATCCTGTCAGTGAAACACTTAGGTCCAAAGTATAAATCATCTCTTTCCGCCTTATCGGCGTGCGCGGAATATCTACCGGCTGAATGGACAGAAGGGGATCTGCTCCTTTTTGGCCCATTGTTGCGCGAATGCGCTCTTCCGGGATTATCCCTGTTTCGTACGTTATCATGCCCTTTGGAATGAGGCGGAGTTCTGCTCCTTGGCCTTTCCTTATTCCTAGGGGGAGTACGGGATCCCTCACGCCTGTGAGGAATATCGTATCTTCCGGCTTTTTCAGCAGGGCGTCTTGGAGGCAGCATTGCTTTTCCGTCCTTCCGGTTCTGTTCTTCCCGATCACGGGGGTTGGCTCCACCTTTCGGCGGATGGGATCCTGTTCTGGATGTTGCATCCTTGTTATCGGGAATTTTCTTGTCCTTTTTCAGATCTCCTTTCTTCTCTTTTGAATTGCCTGAATGTCCAGGTTCTCCAGGTCCAGGTGCTCCAACGGTGCATGTGGCTATTTTACATAGGGCTGAGTCGTCATGCAACTTCCCTGATCTTGCCTGCCCTCGCTGCTGTTGTTGCAATGCTTTTCCTAATAAGGCATACACCCCCTAGAGTTTTTTTTGTCATTGGAGTACAGATCATCATTGAGGATGACGAATGCAGCTTCCGCGTTTTCTGCTGCTATTTTGTATATAGGTTCGCCCTGGCATTGATGTCGTTTACTTGCTTTTGCCAGGCAGGGTTTTGAAACCGTTCCTTCGGCTGCAATACTTCCGGTCTTACGATTCCGGTAACCGTGTAGGTTTTATGCCAGATCTATTCTTTCTCTCGTACTCCTCAATTTCTTCCTGCTTCAACTTAATGTCAGCCTGGGTTTGTAGGAGTTTTTTTCCGAGTTCTGAATAGATGTCGATGTTGCCTTTGGAGAGCTTGTCTCCTGGCTTCCAGCACTTCAGGGGGTTCATGTAGTCCCACTGGCGTTTGAAGTAAATCCTGTTCATCCTGTTCTGACATTAGTGGAACAAGTATTTCCTTCGTTTTCTTCTCCGCAGACTTGACTCCGCTTCCTCCTTCTACTTTCAGGTTTTCATTGGCGGGATCCACCAGTTTTTTTTTTCCGGAGTTTGTACTGGAGTTTCTTGGCAGCCTTGTTTCTTTTATTGGAAGAGGGAGGTTTTTTACCAGGTTCTTCTTCTGTCAATTCCTTGACATCAGGGTAAATTGGGATGGTTCACTGTCCTCTCTTTCTTCATCTGGTGGAGGTGTTTGAGGGTCTTCCTGACTTTCGGCATCCATGTTTTCAGGTGGTTTTGCCATAAGCACTTCATGGAGTCCCTCTTGAAGAGATTTGATCTTTCTTTCGAAAGAATCTTCATCTTCATCTTCGGAATCGAGCTCATCTGGTCCGGGTTCCGACTCTAATCTCGCCTCAATGGCGGCTAGCACAGAATCGGCTTCCGAGTTCGTCGCCGTATCGACGGATGTCGGATCTTCCACCTCTACTATGGGATTGTTTTCTTCTGCCTTTTCCACGAGATTGTTTTCGTCCGTGTTTTTGGCGATCTCGGTTTGCACCATGCCAATAAAGTGCGATCTCATTGCAGGTGTCTCCGAAGAGGTAGCAATTTGTGCAGGATATTGGCGATCCGAGCAAAATCCAGCATCATAGTTTTCTTCAACTGAGTATAGGGCGGGTGGGATAAATCTACATCCACCACATAATCCCATTGCCTGTGCAGTTAATCAGATAAAGATGTTTGCAGATCCAATCGGTAAAACGCAGGCACTTACCACATGATTCCGTGCTGGCATGTACGATCCGTTGTCGATGAAGCGCCCGACGTCGTTGTCGAATCCCAAGCTTCCGACAGTTATGGTACTGCCGATTCCGCCGAGTATCCCCGATCGAAACATAACGCCTGACGTTGCTGGCCCCACGGTGGGCATCAACTGTCGAGACATTGTAGTAGGGTTCCTAGATGGGGGTGCCATGAGCCTACGGTAAAGACGTGGGGGGAACGTGGTAGTATGACAACCAAGGACACCAAAGTTTACTCAGGTTTGGTACGTCGCAACTAGGCGGCGTTCGTACTCCTGCAATCTCACTAAATCAGAGCTGAAGCCTTAAGTATACAAAGTAGAATGTGAGTTAGGGTTTGCTAACTCAACGAGGATCAACTTCTCGGCGAGTTGGCTTCTAGCTAGTTCTTTGTTCTCTTTCTTCTCTCCCGTGCGGCTTTATATAGATAACCGGGTTAGGGCTTACAGAAAGGAAAACTAGAATACTAC
>JAPCYS010001454.1:0-35052 GCA_028641055.1 Alopecurus myosuroides
TAAAAGGAATACTTTCAGCATCAGGATTTAAAATATCACAAGCATCATTAGATTTATCACATATGGGAGATAAAGTATCATCAGAGTAAATTTTCTCCTCTACAGCTGGGGAACTAAAAAGTTAAAAAAAAACCAGCTTCCCCAAGCTTAGACTTTTCCATAGTATTAGAAATAATGGTATCCAAATAATTAATGCTAATAACATTGCTACTAGCATGCAAATAAAGCTCTCTCATATTTTTGTTGTTTTCCATTAAGACTAACTAGTAAAAATAAAAACAAGGAACAAGTGAAAACAAGCCTAACTAGTGAAACTAAAAACAAGAAACAAAAAGATATAATTGCAGAATCTAAAGGAAATAACTTTGACCACTCACACCCGAGGATGTGAGAACCTTTTACCTTACCTCCCCGGCAACGGCGCTAGAAAAGAGCTTTATGTCAACGCACGCTTCTATTCTTGTAGACAGTGTTGGTCCTCCAAGTGCAGAGGTTTGTAGAACAGCAACAAGTTCCTCTTAAGTGGATCACCCAACGTTTATTGAACTCATGGAGGTAGAGGTCAAAGGTATCCCTCTCAAGCAACCCTGCAATCACGATACAAGAAGTCTCTTGTGTCCCCAACACACCTAATACAATTGTCAGTTGTATAAGTGCACTAGTCCGGCGAAGAGATCGTGAAATACAAGTAATATGCAAGTTTATAAGTGATAATAGCAATCTAAAATAAAAATGGCAGCAAGCAAACATGTAGCAGAACTGATTGTGAACGGTGTTTCAATGCTTAGAAACAAGGCCTAGGGATCCTACTTTCACTAGTGGAAACTCTCAATAATGATAAAATAATTGAATTCATAAATATCTCTCTTCACTACGCTACTCCAAACCACTCTCCGGTTGAATAACAAACACCAACTCATTGCGTAGGGCTGCAAAAAGCACTCCTCAAAGTCGCATTCCCATGTCTAGTTAACCCCACGCTATCACTATGAGCGCCCTAGAAGGTACTAGACAAACACCACAATTTCATACGGTCATCCAACACAAGATATAAATATCATGCTAAACCACACGGTGCACACTGTCATCTTTACACCGTGATCGAAGTGTTTACGGAGATCTCATAACAAAACCACTTGAGTAGCATAACAGATGAAGAGTAACATCTACTTATTCAACTAGATTACAAAGCTCACGATCACATAAAGATCACACCATGGGAGATAAAGATGAAACACATAGCTACCGGTAGATCCCTCAGCCCCAGGGGAGAACTACTCCCTCCTCATCATTGGAGACAGCAACGACAATGAAGATGGAGATGGAGTCGATGGAGATGCCTCCGGGGGCACTTCACCGTCCCGGCAGGGTGCCGGAACAGAGATTTCTGTCCCCCGAAACTTGTCGGCGGCGGAGCTACGGAACTTTTTGTGGAAGGGGCTGATATCTTTAAGGTTTATGCATCGGGGGGCATATATAGGCGAAAGGGCGATGGCGGTGGGCGCCCGAGGGGCCCACACCACCCCTAGGCACGACCAGGGGTCCACCCGCGCCCAGGCATGGTGTGGGGGCTCCGAGGCCCCCTTCTAGGTCTCCTATGGACTTCCGTTCTAAAACTTCTGGCTTTTTAATCGTCCAATTCCGAGAATATTTCCAGAACAATTTTTTTGAAACTAAAAACAACAGAAAACAGGAACTGGCTCTGTGGCATCTTGTCAATAGGTTAGTCCCGGGAAATCGATAAAAATGACATAAAGTGTAAGGAAAACATGTAGCATATAGCATGAAAAAAACATGGAACATGAGAATGTAAGGATACGTTTATGACGTATCAACAATCTTCTCCGAAAATTGGGAGCAAGAGAGGGTTTATTTTTGTGTGCATGTCCAGACTTGTTGAAGTGCCAGACAATAAGCAATCTACCAAGAGAACTCGAATTCCTACTGGATCGATCACCCTGGTTCCTAACTAGGAGAAATTTACTGCTCGACTACATCATACCTTCCTGTTGAGGTTTCCCAACGGGTGTGTGATTACTCTAACAAGTAAGGGCACCTCGAAACCCCAATTAGAAGAATCTCTAATTGTCGGATGTATGCCCAAAAGGCAATACTAATTATACATATGTTTCATAATTATGATTCATATTATTATGTTATAACTGACGTGGCTCCTTAATATGATATACAGAGGAAAATTTGCGCTCACATGTAGTAACATGAACATGGTATTAAACCCTAGTCTTGAATTTTATGATTAATTCATTGGATGCTTGATGACTATGTTTTCCTGGTCATGGATATTGTTTATGTCAGCATCAGTGAATAGCATATTGTTGGAAGGGAACAATATTGTTGGGTATTCCCTCACTAGATTGGCGTGTTAAGAGATTCCATTCTGTATTATGGAGCCAACGAACGACAACCAACAGGTTGACCGAGTACATACTATTTTTCATGGTCTACGGTGCATAAGTTGTCCTACCCGCTGAGGTATAGCACAATGCGCCATGATTCGATGCCTACTCGGACGATCGGTCCAACGCGGCAATGGAGGATGTTGTGAACATACTCGATTTCCACAACCGTTGGATGCGTAGCGTATCTTTTGCCATGGGAGATTTAGTCATGAGATTGAAGTAAACACGTCATGACAAGTTGTCACCCCGTGAAAAGGACTTTTTCTCATCATAGAAGTTCTTGGAAAAGGTTCTTATAAGCTCAAGGATTCAAGACTAGTGTGCGCTACGATAACCCGTGTAGTATCTTCCAGCTACGTCGTTTTTATGCATAGATTTACTTTATATAATTTCAATAAGGCCGCGCCATATATCTACTACATTCAAATCAATCTGAATATCCGCATATATTACGAGATTTTTTTTCATATTCCTGAGCAGCTTACTAGACAGGTGAGACCAAACCGCCGCATTCGAGCCTAATCACTCGGAGGTTGTGTTATGGTATGACCACGGCTTCCAAATCTGTAGGGTGACTCCTAGCCCCAGTTGTACTCGGGACATTCGGAGGATGTGCTGCAAATTTTTCTTCACACAGGGTAACACCCTAGCCGCAGTCTCAATCGAGACACTCGGAGGCTATGCCGCAAACTTGCCTTTACATAGGGTAACACCATAGCCGCAGTCGCACTCGACACACTTGGGGGATGTGCGGCAAACTTGTTTTTAAGAGGGTAACACCCTGGACATAGACACACTCGAGACACTCGGGGTCTGTGCCACAAACTTGTATTTACATAGGGTAACACCCTAGTCACAGTCGCACTCGATTAACTCGAGGGATGTGCCGCAAACTTGTCTTTACAGAGGGTAAGACCATAGCCACAGCCGCAGCCGCACTCGAAACACTCGGGTGTTGTGCAAAAAATTGTTTTTACAGAGGGTAACACCCTAGTCGTAGCCGTACTCGAAACATTCGGGGGCTAGGCAGCAAACTTGTTTTTACAGAGGGTAACACTATAGTTGCAGCCGCACTCGAAACACTCGGTGGTTGTGCGGTAAATTTTCCCGTGTATAGGATGACTCCTGTCCATAGTCACGCTTGAAATGCTCGGGGGTTGTGCAACAAAATCGTCTAAATCAAAAACTTTACTGGGTGATCTCCCAACTATAGTTATGCTGGGACCGTACTACAGGGTCGTGAAGCTCAGGAGGGAAGCATGAGCAAGGTTTAATAACTTCAGTTCAACAAAGTATGCAAGTTATAAGGTGATAGCTAGTGGGTTCAACCTAAAGTAGTTCAAATTGAGTACTTGGAGGACTCTTGGAGTCCTACCTTGTACTCGGGGGCTACTCCTATTGCAGCGCTGTCTCACACTGAAGAAAAACAACACCTGCAGAGGATTCAAGAAATATTTGAGTCTATGCCTGACTACTTAGTCAAACGTAGACTCGGGGGCTACTCCTACTAGAGTGATGTCGCGCACTAAAGTAAAACAACATATGTAGAGAAGTCAAGAAATATTCGAGTCTACGCCCAACTACTTAGTAAAACGTAGACTCGGGGGCTACTCCTACTAGGAGCACTGGTCACGCACTTGACAGAGAAACAAGGTATAAAAGCGGATAGACATGCAGAAATAAAAGCCACAACAGGGCAATTCGACAGTACAAAGGTAACTAGTTTAATGATATGGAGGCCACACCAGGGCCTCGAGATTACATCTAAGAAACAGAAAACAATAGAGGAAATTCAAGCGTCATCATTGCTTTCCTCCTTGGTGTGCACCTCATCATTGAAGTCCTCTTCGCTGCTGGAGTCGCAGCTGAAGATGGAAGTGTCTTTGGAGCTGAAGTCCACCGAGTCGCTTCCTTCGCCAGAGGAGTCATCCTCGGAACCTCCATCTAGCCAGCTGCAGCAGTGAAGAAGGTTGTTGTCGTAGACCTTGACAACAAGAACATCGATGTCGGAGAACTTGCTGGAGAGGAAATAGCCTGAACGTAGAAAATTATCACGTGCAAACTTCTTCCATCCCAGGGTGATGATATGCACACCGCGGCACGGGAAGTACACAGAGGCAATCTCGACTCCCGCTGGCGATCCCTCCATCCTTACCGAGAAGAAAGGAGGTCTATGACAAGGGATCAGCCGGGCGAAGCGACGCGAGAGGCGAAACTCGTCCATCCGACCCGTCATGAGAGGGATCAGTACCTCTGGCTCAGGACGAAGTGGAGGTGTTGGATCACTGGCTTTCTTGGTGGAGTGATTGATGCTCTTGCGGCGGGACGAAGACGCTTCTGCATTATGGGCTGCAGAATGGACGGAGAGCTTGCCGATAGGACCGGCGGGGTAACTGATACGTCTCAAACGTATCTATAATTTCTGATGTTCCATGTTGTTTTCATGCCATATGCTACATGTTTCTTATACACTTTATGTCATTTTTATGGATTTTTTGGGACTAACCTATTGACAAGATGCCATAGAGCTAGTTCCTGTTTTCTTTTGTTTTTGGTTTCAGAAAAGTTGTTCTAGAAATATTCTCGAAGTTGGAGGAAACAAATCCCAGAGTCTTAGAAAGTCGTCACGTACACGGAGTCCGAAGGAGACCCGGAGGGGGGCTCAGGGGCCCCACACCATAGGGCGGCACGCCCCCCTATGGTCGCGCCTGGGGTGGTGTGGGCCCCTTGGCCGCCCGCCGACGTTGCCCTTTCAACTATTTATACTTCTCCACGGGTTAACCCTAAATACTAGAGCCTTTTCCACCAAAAAGATCCGTAGCCGTCGTCATCGTCAACCCTAGTTCGGGGGGGGGGGGGTTGGAGCTCTCCCCGGCACCCTACCGGGAGGGGGAATCATCACCGGAGGGCTCTTCATCACCATGCCTGCCTCCGGAGTGATATGTGAGTAGTTCATCCTTAGACTATGGGTCCATAGCATTAGCTAGATGGTTGTTCTATCCTCTTTATGCCTCGTGTTTAGATCTTGTGAGCTGCCTAATATGATCAAGATCATGTTATTGTAATGCTACATGTTGTGTTTGCTGGGATCTGATGAAAATTGAATTCTATGTCCAGTGATTATCAATTTATCATGTTCTTTCATGTGTATGTTATTTATGATCTTGCATGCTCTCCGTTACTATTAGATGCTCTGGCTAAGTTGATGGTTGTAACTCCAAGAGGGAGTATTTATGCTCAATAGTGCGTTCATGCCTCCCTTTCACTCGCGCTCGAGTGACAGAAACATAACGGGTGGGGAATGTGCTGTTGCCATTAGGGAGTATTTATGCTCAATAGTGCGTTCATGCCTCCCTTACACACTTTTCTTAATGCAATTATCTGTTGCTTGCAACTTAATACCCACAGTTTGCTCGGATGACACTCTGAGGATGGATTATTAGTCTTAGATGCATTTGGACAACGGTCTATGTATCTTGTTGTAATGCCCGCATAAATCACATATTAATCATAATGTCATGCATATGAACTACGGTGCAGCCTTTATGTCTGTCAATTGCCCAACTGTAATTTGTTTACCCAGCATGTTATCTATCTGTTTTGGAGACACACCTCTATTGAACTATGGACCCCGGTCCATTTCTTTACACTGACATACAACCACTGCAACCGTTGTTTTACTACTGCAATCATTGTTCTCTTCTCATTACTGCAAACAAATACTATTTTTGTAACATCCCTGATTTTTGGAGAAACTCAAAAATCACAAAAATTCAAAACTTTTTGTTTTCATGTTAAACAAGCCACCAAAAACCAAAAGATATGCTAGAAAGAAAAGAAAACAATACACATTCCAATGAAATTGGAATCAAGAAATCCATTTTACCTTTCTTTCTTAAACTCTAAGCCTATTTCAAATATAGTTTTCTTTATAAAGAGAAAATATTTCTTCTTAGCAAACCTTTTTGCAAACATGTTTTCAACCCATTTATAATTTTGAAAATGTTTATGAACCAGAGAGTTACTATCCCTAATATTTTCTCCATGCCTCCAAAAATTATTTCATGTGAATCAAATTATTTCCAAAATTTAGAAATTTAAAAGTGTTGAAAAAAACACAAATTTGCTTCTATTTGAAGGAGTTTGTTATTACAAGTATTTAGAAATTGGTTCGATACAAATTGGATTTGTAAAATAAAAGTTATGAATTAGTAAATAAAAACAGGAAAAGAAAAATACTCAAAAAAAAAGAACAGAAAGAAAAACAAACGAAGCAGCCCAGCAGCAACCCCACCAGCCCGGCCCAACCCCCATCTCCTTACCTACCGCCAACGCACGGAGAACAACAGCCCAACCCGAGCTCCCCCTCTCTCTCACTTCTCCGGCTGACAGGTGGGCCCGGCACAACGTCGTGTATGACGTCACCCTCTTCAACCTCCAACCGCTGCCACGATCGGGATGCACGATCTCCTCGTCCCGCACATCCCCCTCGCCCCTCTCTGGCCCAATGCGCGCCCATCGAGATCCTCTCTCCTTTCCCTCCCTCTCCTCTCGAATCTGTGCCCCCACTACACCGAAATTGCTCATCGGAGTTTCTCCTGCCGCCGTCGTCGATCTTGATTATCCGACGAGATGAGCCACCCCGTGCACTCGAGATTGTTCCCATTTGCTTCCCCTTTCCCTCGCGCACATTCTAATCCTCTCATCCAATGTTCCTCTGCCGTAGATTGGCCCCGCCATCTTCGCCCGAGCTCGCCGGAGCCATGCCGTCTCCATTCGCGTCGCACCGCCGCTCTAGGAAGCGAGCAGGCACGTCGTGTCCTCCATCTGCTTCGCCGTGAAACGCCGGTCGTCGTTGTCTTCGCCAAGCTCGAGCATCACCGGAGCGCTACCTCCGTCGACTCCCGAAGTGCAGCGCCGCCGTGGCGCCATATTCCGGCGAGAAACTCCACCGGTGAGATCTCCTTCCTCTCTCTGCCATACGATTCGAAACGGAAGGCCCAGATTAGATCCCCACCCGAAGGGGTATGCACCCGTTGGATCTAGATCCAACGTCCCAGAGCGCCTCACTTAACCACGTCAGCGCCACGTGCTCAGCCCAGTCAGCGCCCTGTCAGCAATCCTGAGCCATTAGGAGATCTCCACGTGGCCTAGCCTTTTTTCTGTTTTATCCCGAAAAGAATTTAGTTGGCAGAATTGCAGAAAAGCCCCTAGAACTTGCAACCATCATAACGTTTGATTCATAAGCCCAAATTTAGCAAACTTGAACTTTTTGGAATCCCCTGAACAAGTAGAAACTTTGGGCACTATAAAAATTCAAATTTGACAAACTTAAATTGGTTCAAATTTAAATATGCGTATGGCATAATTCAAATTCTACAAACCCAAAAATTGCAAATAAAATATTTTTGGAATCCTTAGGATGTCTACTTTCATACCCTCTGTCCCAAAATAATAATTGAACCAATTAAATTGTAATTTAGAATTTAAATAGCCATTTGAGTGTTTTGCACCTAGTTTTAATTCTGTAAATAATTTTAATTAGTTTTCTTCTAGAAAATTGTTCCATTTAGTAACCTTAGTCGAGAGAAACCAGTAACCAACCTATTTGTGACCACAGAACCCATTCCATGGAATATTTGTCATATAAACCACTCACAGTAGTCAATCATTATACCTTAACTGTTGTTTGATGAAACCCCTTAGGAAAATTGTGGTGTGATCATGTTGACCAAAACCAACACCCATTTCATGTTGAACTTATGGAAATTAAATTTTGGACCAGAAACCCCTATCCGAATACCTTATGTAAATTTACAAGCCATATTGTAAATTTATACAACCCTACTAACCAACGCCATGAAATGAATCATGTTGATCATGATTTTGTTTTCTAAAACCCTTAAGACAAATCTTGTGTAATATTTGTGACCTTGACCAACCCATGCCCTAGTAGCTAACCCTAAACCTTTTACCATAATTCTTTTTGCAAATTGAATTGTGTGTTAAACCTAACCCAAACCATTATCATTCCATTTTATAAATTGATTTATTGTGATAAACTTGAACTTGTCCATACAAGACCAAACAATAACCATCTCATCACAATTCTTTTTGCATATTGAATTATGTGTCAATACCTTGCCCATGTTAACACCAATCAAGTTGAATAACTTGTTATGATTCTGTATTGTATATTGTTGTGTATTTGTTTGTTTGTTGGTGAATTGCTTGTTTATTGTTATTTATTTGTATTGTTTAGATTGTACGGAGATCAACGTTCTATTTGTAAAGAGAGTGACTCTATACCAACTTCCACAAGGCAAGTGATGCTCATGTCCCACTTTTTATTGCATTAGAGTTTTCAGTAGTGTGCATGATAGGTGATATTATTATTTTCCAAGTATATGCTATGCTCAGAACACCTAGTAGTGTGTAGCCAACCTAAAACCCCTGCTAGGTACTAGTTTAGCTATACTAGAACAATATCACAACTGTTGTTGCTATTTATTGGGTTGTGATACTTTGAAAATTGAAATTTAACAACCCAATGAAACACCTGGGTGGATTGGTAATTGCTTGGATTATGTTGAGTGGCTACTCAGGGCCATGTCCATGGTGGTTGTCACCTGGGTCACTCTCAGGGCCATGGATGTGGTGGTTGTCACCTGAGGGTACACTTGTGGATTGCCACCCAGGACTAAAGAGATCTGCGGGTCTTCCATGTATAGTTAGCTTCCAGTGCAGCCTTGAGGTAATATGGGCTCTGCCAAGATTAAGTAAGTTGTGGGGGTTCATCCTGTTGTATGACATGGGGTGGTAGAATTTTAGGAGCGTCGAGTCATGCTGGTATGGTTGAATCCCTCTTCCCAAAGATCTTGTCTCATTTTTCTCTCGGGGAAAATGAGTCTCAAGGTGAAAGTGCACAACCTCTGCAGAGTTTAAAAACTAAGATCTTAGCCGTGTCCCCGGTTATGGCCCAGTTGAGCAAACTAGACATAGTTGGTGCCGAAGGATCTCCTCATCTTTTCTAAATGAATTAAAACATGATAGAAACCTTTTCCCTAGAGCACATGGTGTGTCTACCCCTCTGTGCTACCTTTTCAAACTCATGGTGTGTCTACCCATGATGATTTTCAAACTTCATGGTGTGTCTACCCATGATGACTTTATCAAACTTCATGGTGTGTCTACGCATGATGCCTTTACCAAACTACATGGTGTGTCTACCCATGTTGGCTTTCAAAGATTTTTTTAATGATTTATCAAATATAGGACAAAACTGGCTTTATGCAAATAGCCCAGACTCCACCAGCCAAATATCATGTAGCTAGTTATTCCTCAAAACTGCCACCATACAAGTGTCACTTGCCAGTACATTGTTTGTACTGACTTCCTCCCTCGTGGGGGCTGCATATTCCAACGTGCAGATAAATCTGAAGACGAGTGAGGATTTCGTTTAGGATCTCGAGTCTATCGCCAACATGTTCTGCCTGTGGCGCATGAAGATGAACAAGGCTCATTGATGATTTGTTTCCGCTGTGTTTACTTTGAAGACTTGTTAATTGGGCTAGTCCATGATGACTATGCCAATTGTAAGTATATTTTATTTCTTATCCAATGAATCAACGATGTAGAATGATGCTATTGCAATGAATATTTCATTTTGTCATGTGTATGCTATCAGAGATCCCGGGAATAGCAGGATACACATGTCTTCTATCTTTATCAAAAGGTAGGGCGCTACAAAATGGTACCAGAGCATAGTGTTGCCTGTGGGATCGAGACCCTAAGTTTGGATTAGAACTAGGAAAAAGACCCTAGGATTGAAAATTTACTCTCTTCAAACTTATGGAGACAAAACATCACACCTTAACCTTTCTCATATCCCCTCATCTATTGTTCACCTTCAAAATATTCTTCGCTTTTTATAGATGACCTACCTCTTGTTTTCCATCAAGACGTGGTTGGTGAACATCATGGAGTGAAAGGAATAGTTTTCACATGACCATTTGGTTTCCACATGAAGATAAAGACCACAAGACACAGAGAGAAGGATTTGAAGAAACTCAAGAAGATATAGATGAGACCACCAATCTAATTACTTTGTTAGAACAATGTTAACGTGTTAGTGTATTGATCATATATTTGTGTGGGGTATGACAATACTAGGTTGTTTGTTAAACCTTGATGATTGGAGTGATGAATGTTTGCTATATGCTTGTTAGATGTTGTTTGTAAGATGATTTTCTTTGCTATGTTGTGTTTGGGTAGGAACCTTCTTTAGTCTCTATCTAAATATCTACTCATCAATGCTAAACTAAACCCAACACCATACCCCTTTACCAACCATAGTGAGTTTATAAGTTGTAGTGCAACAACTGACTTGGCACCCAAGAGAACCTTTGAGACAACCATCCAAATTGAGGAATACCAAAGATCTCAGGATCCTGTTCTTCTGTGTGAAGGAACAATCACATTTATGATCAACTCACCACCATCCTAAGGAGCTACAAGTCCATTAACCAGTGATAATGGAAATATGGATTCTGATTCAAATGAGCTAAGTTCTTGGAAAACTACCTACACTATGAGAAGAACATATGAAGAAGTGAGAACTATTCAACTAGAAGTGCAAGAGTTTACGCATCCCCAATAGTTGGAGAAACAATAGTTTAGCTCAGGTTTGTCTTATAGATTGGAAACTTTCTGTCAGACAAGTGAGGTGGCCTAGTGTTATCATACGAGTTTCACCAATCTAAGTACAAGATAATGATTGAGTGCAACATGGATTGGCCCCCATGATGACTACTCATATTGTTCACTCTTGCTATGAGGAATGGTAAATCTGAGAGACATACCTATTAGAGAGACGGCAACGTTAAACCGAAACCATAGATGGTAGAATATTATTATAACCCTTTGTTAGGCAAGTGTTGCCTAAACGTATTGAACTTCGGTGAGGAAAAAGCCAATCTTGGAGGAATCATGCAATGGAAGATATTGCCTACCATGAGAGTTTCGTTAGAAATAGCATGGTGTTTGCATTCGAGGGATACAACAACCTGATGAAATATCACCAAAGAATGGGAACAAATTTGGTATGGACTTCATCACTAGATTACCTCGAACCAAATCAGGGTATGATTTTATTTGGGAAGTGGTTGATCGTCTGACAAAGACAACACACTTTATACCAGTAAGGACCACTCACACCAGGGCAAAGTTGGCTGATATATACAAGAAGAATATTATCTGTGTTCATGGATTTCCAAAGAGTATTGTGTCTGATAGGAGTACCCAGTTACTCCACACTTCTGGAAGAAACTACATGAGACATTAGGAAACAGATTAGAGTTCAGCACAAAATTTCACCCTAAGACAGATGTCCAAACTGAGAGAGTAAATCAGATTCAAGAGGATATGCTGAGAGTGTGTACTTTAGACTATGGATCTAGTGGGGATGACAACTTACCATATGCAGAATGGTTTCTACAACAACAGTTATCAAGCTAGTATTGAGATGGCTCCATTTAAAGCTCTGCATGGGAAGAATTGCACCACACCTTTGTTGTGGAGTGGTCTAGGAGAAAGAGATTTATTTAGTCCTGACATCATCCAAGAAGCTAAAGTGAAAGTTAAACTGCCCAAGGATTTATGATTAACCCAAAGAGTGAACCCTCAGATTCAAAAGTAGTTCAACAGACTTATGTTAATCTGGAGCTCTAATGCAAGGGAAAGTTCTACTCAAGTCTTGAGTAAAACCACACTTCAAGCAGTGTGAATAAACACATCCTATTGGAGGTGAATATGGACACATGGAGCCCTGGATGTTGAAAATATGGATTTAAGATTCCAAATACCCACAAGGAGTTGATACATGCTATACAAGGATAATATGGATGATGAAGTATGACTCCAGCTGAGGATATTGTAAACCCAGTAACCAGTTAGATAAGAGTTTTAGACTACCTACAAAAGTTTTTTTTAAGGGTGGTAGCCCACCCAACTTGTGTAAACCAAGTTACCAAAACCTATCTTTCTTTCTAGCCTTCCCAAATCTCGGGACGAGATTTATTTTAAGGGTGGTAGTCTGTAACATCCCTGATTTTTGGAGAAACTCAAAAATCACAAAAATTCAAAACTTTTTGTTTTCATGTTAAACAAGCCACCAAAAACCAAATGATATGCTAGAAAGAAAAGAAAACAATACACATTCCAATGAAATTGGAATCAAGAAATACATTTTACCTTTCTTTCTTAAACTCTAAGCCTATTTCAAATATAGTTTTCTTTATAAAGAGAAAATATTTCTTCTTAGCAAACCTTTTTGCAAACATGTTTTCAACCCATTTATAATTTTGAAAATGTTTATGAACCAGAGAGTTACTATCCCTAATATTTTCTCCATGCCTCCAAAAATTATTTCATGTGAATCAAATTATTTCCAAAATTTAGAAATTTAAAAGTGTTGAAAACAACACAAACTTGCTTCTATTTGAAGGAATTTGTTATTACAAGTATTTAGAAATTGGTTCGATACAAATTGGATTTGTAAAATAAAAGTTATGAATTAGTAAATAAAAACAGGAAAAAAAAAATACTCAAAAAAAAGGACAGAAAGAAAAACAAACGAAGCAGCCGAGCAGCAACCCCACCAGCCCGGCCCAACCCCCATCTCCTTACCTACCGCCAACGCGCGGAGAACAACAGCCCAACCCGAGCTCCCCCTCTCTCTCACTTCTCCGACTGACAGGTGGGCCCGGCACAACGTCGTGTATGAAGTCACCCTCTTCAACCACCAACCGCTGCCACGATCGGGATGCACGATCTCCTCGTCCCACACATCCCCCTCGCCCCTCTCTGGCGCAATGCGCGCCCATCGAGATCCTCTCTCCTTCCCCTCCCTCTCCTCTCGAATCTGTGCCCCCACTGCACCGAAATTGCTCATCGGAGTTTCTCCTGCCGCCGTCGTCGATCTTGATTATCCGACGAGATGAGCCACCCCGTGCACTCGAGATTGTTCCCATTTTCTTCCCCTTTCCCTCGCGCACATTCTAATCCTCTCATCCAATGTTCCTCTGCCGTAGATTTTCCCCGCCATCTTCGCTCGAGCTCGCCGGAGCCGTGTCGTCTCCATTCGCGTCGCACCGCCGCTCTAGGAAGCGAGCAGGCACGTCGTGTCCTCCATCTGCTTCGCCGTGAAACGCCGGTCGTCGTCGTTGTCTTCGCCAAGCTCGAGCATCACCGGAGCGCTACCTCCGTCGACTCCCGAAGTGCAGCGCCGCCGCGGCGCCATATTCCGGCGAGAAACTCCACCGGTGAGATCTCCTTCCTCTCTCTGCCATACGATTCGAAACGGAAGGCCCAGATTAGATCCCCACCCGAAGGGGTATGCACCCGTTGGATCTAGATCCAACGTCCCAGAGCGCCTCACTTAACCACGTCAGCGCCACGTGCTTAGCCCAGTCAGCGCCCTGTCAGCAATCCTGAGCCATTAGGATATCTCCACGTGGCCTAGCCTTTTTCTGTTTTATCCCGAAAAGAATTTAGTTGGCAGAATTGCAGAAAAGCCCCTAGAACTTGCAACCATCATAACTTTTGATTCATAAGCCCAAATTTAGCAAACTTGGACTTTTTGGAATCCCCTGAACAAGTAGAAACTTTGGGCACTATAAAAATTCAAATTTGACAAACTTAAATTGGTTCAAATTTAAATATGCGTATGGCATAATTCAAATTCTACAAACCCAAAAATTGCAAATAAAATATTTTTGGAATCCTTAGGATGTCTACTTTCATACCTCTGTCCCAAAATAATAATTGAACCAATTAAATTGTAATTTAGAATTTAAATAGCCATTTGAGTGTTTTGCACCTAGTTTTAATTCTGTAAATAATTTTAATTAGTTTTCTTCTAGAAAATTGTTCCATTTAGTAACCTTAGTCGAGAGAAACCAGTAACCAACCTATTTGTGACCACAGAACCCATTCCATGGAATATTTGTCATATAAACCACTCACAGTAGTCAATCATTATACCTTAACTGTTGTTTGATGAAACCCCTTAGGAAAATTGTGGTGTGATCATGTTGACCAAAACCAACACCCATTTCATGTTGAACTTATGGAAATTAACTTTTGGACCCGAAACCCCTTATCTGAATACCTTATGTAAATTTACAAGCCATATTGTAAATTTATACAACCCTACTAACCAAAGCCATGAAATGAATCATGTTGATCATGATTTTGTTTTCTAAAACCCTTAAGACAAATCTTGTGTAATATTTGTGACCTTGACCAACCCATGCCCTAGTAGCTAACCCTAAACCTTTTACCATAATTCTTTCTAGAAATTGAATTGTGTATTAAACCTAACCCAAACCATTATCATTCCATTTTATAAATTGATTTATTGTGATAAATTTGAACTTGTCCATACAAGACCAAACAATAACCATCTCATCATAATTCTCTTTGCATATTGAATTATGTGTCAATACCTTGCCCATGTTAACACCAATCAAGTTGAATAACTTGTTATGATTCTGTATTGTATAGTGTTGTGTATTTGTTTGTTTGTTGCTGAATTGCTTGTTTATTGTTATTTATTGTATTGTTTAGATTGTACGGAGAGCAACGTTATATTTGTAAAGAGAGTGACTCTATACCAACTTCCACAAGGCAAGTGATGCTCATGTCCCACTTTTTATTGCATTAGAGTTTTCAGTGGTGTGCATGATAGGTGATATTATTATTTTCCAAGTATATGCTATGCTCAGAACACCTAGTAGTGTGTAGCCAACCTGAAACCCCTGCTAGTTACTAGTTTAGCTATACTAGAACAATATCACAACTGCTGTTGCTATTTATTGGGTTGTGATACTTTGAAAATTGAAATTTAACAACCTAATGAAACACCTAGGTGGATTGGTAATTGCTTGGATTATGTTGAGTGGCTACTCAGGTCCATGTCCATGGTGGTTGTCACCTGGGTCACTCCCAGGGCCATGGATGTGGTGGTTGTCACCTGAGGGTACACTTGTGGATTGCCACCCAGGACTAAAGAGATCTGTAGGTCTTCCATGTATAGTTAGCTTCTAGTGCAGCCTTGAGGTAATATGGGCTCTGCCAAGATTAAGTAAGTTGTGGGGGTTCATCCTGTTGTATGACATGGGGTTGTAGAATTTTAGGAGCGTCGAGTCATGCTGGTATGGTTGAATCCCTCTTCACAAAGATCTTGTCTCATTTTTCTCCCGGGAGAAATGAGTCTCAAGGTGAAAGTGCACAACCTCTGCAGAGTTTAAAAACTAAGATCTTAGCCATGTCCCCGGTTATGGGCCAGTTGGGCAAACTAGACATAGTTGGTGCCGAAGGATCTCCTCATCTTTTCTAAATGAATTAAAACATGATAGAAACCTTTTCCCTAGAGCACATGGTGTGTCTACCCCTCTTTGCTACCTTTTCAAACTCATATTGTGTCTACCCATGATGATTTTCAAACTTCATGGTGTGTCTACCCATGATGACTTTATCAAACTTCATGGTGTGTCTACCCATGATGCCTTTACCAAACTACATGGTGTGTCTACCCATGTTGGTTTTCAAAGATTTTTTTAATGATTTATCAAATATAGGACAAAACTGGCTTTATGCAAATAGCCAAGACTCCACCAGCCAAATACCATGTAGCTAGTTATTCCTCAAAACTGCCACCATACAAGTGTCACTTGCCAGTACATTGTTTGTACTGACTTCCTCCTCGTGGGGGCTGCATATTCCAACGTGCAGATAAATCTGAAGACGAGTGAGGATTTCATTTAGGATCTCGAGTCTATCGCCAACATGTTCTGCCTGTGGCGAATGAAGATGAACAAGGCTCATTGATGATTTGTTTCCGCTGTGTTTACTTTGAAGACTTGTTAATTGGGCTAGTCCATGATGACTATGCCAATTGTAAGTATATTTTATTTCTTATCCAATGGATCAACGATGTAGAATGATGCTATTGCAATGAATATTTCATTTTTTTCATGTGTATGCTATCAGAGATCCCGGGAATAGCAGGATACACATGTGTTCTATCTTTTATCAAAAGGTAGGGCGCTACAATTTTCCACACTATACGTCTAATCCTTTGTTTTAGCAAAACCGATGAGATTGACAACCTCACTGCTTCGTTGGGGAAAAGTAATTTGATTGTGTTGTGTAGATTCCACGTTGCTGCTGAACCGGTAGTGCACTCTGCCAACATCAGCTGCATCAACCTTCGGAAGTGATTTCTTTCTCCTACTGATCGATTCAACCTTGGTTTCTTTATGAGGAAAAACTTTCCACTACACTCTTCACACCCTTCCCTTGGGGTCTCCCAACGAGAGCATCAGTCTCCATCAGTAACGCGTGATGCGCCCCGTGGTCACAGGAGTTTTCCCGTTGCGGCCTGGAGGGCGACCGCGCAGACGAGTGCTGGTGACATTGGAAGAAGCGGGGACCTTCCGAGGGCGGCCACGGGGCCGTGGGCTAGTAGAGTCAGGCGATGGAGGGTTCCCGTGAGGACTGTTGTGTGGTTTAGGATCACCCTTTAGAGGCCTGTCCATGGCGAGAGGGCTAGATCTTGGGCAGAAGACGGGAATATGAGCACGAGGAAGAAGAAGAAGAAGGTAGTGGCAGAGGATGAGATGAGAATTCCCATCCATATTCTGTTTTTATTGGAAGATATGGTGGATTTGGGCCGTCTATGCAAACCTAGGAAATCGAGAGGGTACACGTGGTAGAAGAAAATGAATAGACGAGTTGCAAGTTTCCCCATTGTGCGCGAAAATCAAGGAGCCATTATGCCGAACTTATTGATTCTCGCGTAAGATTGAACGGTCAAATCCAGTCACGATCAATGTCTCCGTTATCCACTGACAAGTGGGAGACCCTTGCTGTTGTATCCCATCGACTGAAAAAATAGAGCGATGACATACCGGGACATCATTCTTGACTCTATCACAGGTAAGATCGTTCAGGTGAGTAATTGCTCCTCGGTTTTCGGTTCGTTTTCTTCAAAGCTATAGGCCGAGTTAACTCACAAGGGAAAACCGTGCGAGCGGAAACATTCCTCGACGCCTAGTACCCGGGGCTCGAGTCCCAATAACTATCTGTCCTGGTTCGCATCAGCTGCGTTGTTTATCTGGATAGGCCTGCGAAACCTATTCGCGGGCCTAGGGGTCGCGTGATTGCTGCACCACCTAGTTGTTTTGGTGCCTACGGCATTATGAAAATCCCGACGGACGCGTTGGGTAACATACACTGAAACTGGAGTTCAACCTGGTAAGGCCTCTAGGGCTCAGGGACCCGAGTTTGAGATGACTAGCTATGTGTTCTCCCAAGTGGAATTATTTGACCCCGAACTTTCGGGTGAACCAGCATGCTAAGCTGCTTCCCTTGATTTCAACATAATACCTATTGCTCACCAATCTACCGATGGACCCGATAGATTTTCGAGTTATACACAGACTCTTTGCAAGTGCTTCAGTCAAGTATCAGACGATGCGGATAATCTAAGTCCTTGATCGACTCTTCGACTCCACAAAACACTCGGTGACTACTGATGTGGGGATGCCCAATGGGTCCCCATGTGAGTATACCGGGTGTAGCCCAAGTACGGAAGCCTTCCAGAAGGCCCGCAAAAGCATCAAGACTCAGGCTCATCGCCCGATATGCACACGAACCAACTCGAGAGACTTACCTTGCGAGTCAAGAAGAAGATTAGGAAATCGACTAAATAGAAGTCCAATCCTTGTACAAACTCCTAAGACCTAGCCTCCTATATAAAGGCCGGGAGAGGTCATAGCTAGAGCAGAGTGAAACATGAGAGAACACACCGGAGAAACCATTGTAACCGAGACCATACTCGATGGAATAAAGAGACAAACAGGAAGTAAGGGGTTTTTACCTTTTGGAAGGGCCCTGAACCTAGGTAAATCGTGCCCCCCCTCCCGTGTCCTGTCAAGCTTAGTAGCCCCCATTTCGTTGAGCAAGTTGCACGCGTTAAGGAGTTTGTCTGCCTGGGCCTGCTTCTGCGTGTTGAACATATTCCTCTGGTCAGTCCGCTTCTTGGACTCGATAGCTCCCTGCTCTAGGGTGAGATCTTTTTTCGGCTTCACCATGTTGTGGATGGGGCGACGACGGAGGGGGTGGACGCGGTGGGGGAGCTTTCCTTGAGGGGCGGCGGTGTCTGGGGCGACATCGGAAGGAGTGCCGGCCATGTGGTTTTTGATATGTTACGCGTGAGTGAAAGAGTTGGAATAATTTGTGTGTACCACAGAGTGACAGGTTAGGAGTGCACAAGGGAGCAAGAAGACGGGCACGCGTGAATCCGTGTTCACGTAAATCTGTCCTAAATCTAAATTTGGGTTGGATCAAAGCTGATAGCAAATTGGATAATTGTTCGAAAATACAATGGGTCGTGTCGTTCAACCGTATCGGACGTGGCGCGTCCGTCGGCGTGTTGTTTTTGGTGTGTAGGATGGTTGGGGACGCGAAGTTTTACTGGACTTTGCGAAAGCAAAAGGTCCGACCAATTACTGTATCCGGTCGCAACTATCCCTGTGTGTATCCCGACGTTTGTGTGCCTCGCGTGTGCTTCCTCACATCTCATCACAGCTCATCGTCACCCGCGCAGAAGATCCTGGCGGGGAATCAAGGAGCGAGGAAAGCAGCAATGTGGGTTCAAGACAGCTGCGGCCGGTGCCGCAAATCACGGAGCAGCCGGGGCCCCTACCTGCAGGCGATCACAGCCGTGTGCTCCGATCGGACGGATGGACACTCTCTTGTCAAGCGGCGCCAAACGGATCGGTCCGCTGGGTGGCGCGGACGGAGGCGGTGCGGCAGGCCAGTAGTCCAGTACCAACCGTTTAGGGCCTCTTTGAATTGTAGGAATTTCATAGGATTTTTGTAGGATTCCAATACTTAGGAATTTTTCCTATGGATTACGTTTGGTTCAAAGGATTGGCCTACCAAAATTCCTATGGATTGAATTCCTATGCTCCAATTCCATAGGAATTTAAACATCTACTCCAACCTCTTTTTTAGACTCAAATGCGTAGGATCGAGTCACGTTTACGACTATTATTATAGTTGTCCTCCTTTTTACATTTCTCTGTTTTGCACAAGCAAACCTGTGAGATTTCTACGTTTTTCACATTCCTGTGTTTTTGAACCCTGCAATCCAAAGAGGACCTTAGAAATTTTCCCCTTACACCTCTTGTATAACTATTTTATGGGAATAATGCCCCTGGCGAACTACACGACACCAAACCAGGCGGCGAGTGATTGTTGTTTTATCCAGAGGCTCGCTCAATAACGAGCAGAAGGAGCGTGCATTGAATCCGCGTCGCTGTCGGGGATGGATCGGTGGTTAGTTGCTTGCCCTCCCACGCCTGCATGTGTACAGTAGAGCAGTAGTGCATTCACACGGAAATTTTTCATGTTTTCTGTCGGGTTGGTTGTGTTGATCCATGGATGGAGCTATCTCGACGTGGTCGCCCATGCTAGCGGGATTACGGCCGCACAGTAATACAGTTTCTTCATGACGAGTACGTGCTGATGGTGGGGCGGTCACATCACATATAATCCCCTACTCATGCACCGACTTCATATACAGTATATATATACTGTCTATTCTGTACTAGTAGTAACAAGGTAGTAGCACTCCATTCTGAAAATCTAAACGGAAATAAAATATTACGAGGCTTCTTTCTAACATCAACTAACAGTCTAACACTAGCTAGCTAGCTTTACTACTAATGCTAGGCCGGACGATAAAGATTGGTCAGTGCGTGGTTAGCTAGTCTTAACATGCACAAAGCGGTCCTTGGAAACGAAATTAACAAACGCCTGTGCACCCATGCAGTGCTCGCCATCATTGCTGGTGTGGTGCAGTGTCGACGCGATATCTTGAGAAGAAAGCCACAATTATATATACGTGCCAGTACTGCATGCATGCCTAGCTAGCTGCTAAACAGAATCCAGCGGTAGTTGGTTGAGTTACTCGATCGGCAAACGTCGTCATCGGGTCGACCATATCGGTGATTAATTTAGCTTGCCATTTGTGGTTTCTGCCTTTTAGAGTGGACACAATCATTCAACCGGCTGCTACCCAAAAGGACGGACGTACGTACGTCGACAACACGCCGGAGCGGAGGGGAAGGGGAAACAATCTCTGGTAATCCCATTTCAGTCCAGCGGATCCAAGAGGTGACGAAGAAAGCCAAACCATGCATGCACGCACACGAGTCAATTGACCTAGCTAGTCCTTCTCTGACTTCTGCTGGCACCGATCGAGTGCAACGCACATGTGGCACCGTTTCCCAAATCACCCCATAGGAAAATGTTGAAGCCGTCGACAGTCTATTTTCAGCATCGCCCATGGGCAGGTCGACTGTCAGCTTAAGTAAGTAGTATAAAAGAAGAAAGAAAAAACCGGCAATCGTCTCTCCTCACTTGGGACCGATATTACAGTGACTCTGCAATTAATTAATCTGCATAAATCACCATCTATCCGGAGGCCCAAGGATGGATACATGGAGAACGGGAGAAGGATAATCCGACAATTGCGCGATCTCATCTGCAGACAATGGATGAATGTATCCTTAATTTCGTGCTCCACCGATCAGAGCCCCACAGGCCGATCACACGTACTTACCTCCGCGTGAACTGTCGCCATCGCCACCGCTCAAAGTTATACCCCACCCCAGCGTCTTACGGCGTGTTTAGTTTACGTTGAAGCATCCGTGCGTCGGTAGGGTCTGGCTAAGAAAAAACGATAATCCTACACCTACGGACCGTATGGACTACGGAAATGTCTACAGACCAACGTGAAGTGAATTGGTTGGTTAATCTGAACTCCTTGCTTAAAAATCGGAAACAGGTGTGAGTGTGTGTTTTGTAGGTTATTGCCCTCCGGTTACCTATGAGTGCACAACCTTGTAAAAAGATCACGGTTGGATCCTGGAACATCCGTGGCCTCAACGACTGCGACAAATACGTGGATGTCAGGCGTAATCTCTCCTCCCAGCCCCTGACGTTGATTTGCCTGCAAGAATCAAAGCTGGAGGCTGTCAGCGCGTCAAAGGCGTCGTCGTTCCTGCCCCATGGCTTCGCTTCCTTCACCTTTAAGCCCTCCGTGGTGCGTCCGGAGGCATGGTGACCGCGTGGCGTGCGGCTGCTCTCATACACAAGCGAGACATCGAGCTGGAGCACTCCCTCACCTCCTTCTTTGAGTTATCTCGGATGGGACCGTGTTTGCAGCGACGAGCTGCGTTCCCTGGCGCCGCTCTGTGAGCTGCCGTGGTTAATAGTCGGGGACTTCAACACCACGCGCAGCCCCCTTGACAAGAACACCGCCGCCTTCGACGCCTCTGCCGCGGATGCTTTCAACTCCGTCGTCAGCGACCTCGCCCGGCAGGATCTCCCCCTCCTTGACCGTCAATTCAGATGGACCAATGGCCGCGACGTGCCTACTCTTGTCCGTATTGACCGCGCCCTCATCAACTCCGCGGGGGGGGGGGGGGGGGCACCCTCTTCAACTCCACCTTGCGGTCTTTTGTCCGTTCCACCTCGGATCATGTCCCGTTGCTGGTTGAGGCATCCTCCCGCGCACCTTCTTCTCGGATCTTCAGGTTTGAGAATTACTGGGCTCGCTCGGATGACTACCGAGACATGGTGCGGGAGGTCTGGGCCAGGCCGTGCAACCAGGTGGAGGGGGTCGCGCGCCGCCTTTCCCGCAAGCTCAAGTGGGTGCGCGCGGAGTCGAAGAAATGGGTCGCGGCTAGACTTAGACCCAGCGACGCGGTGGAAAACTGCCGGGCCGTGATTTCGCTACTCGACCTTATGGAGGAATTTCGCGCTCTGACACCACCTGAATCGCGCCTCCGCACCCATGTTCGCTCCCGCCTCTCCTCGGAGTGCAAGATGCTCAGCGCGTACTGGAAGCAGAGATACACTTTCCGACTGTGTAAGCTCGGCGACGAGAACACTGCCTTCTTCCATGCGAGCGCGTCCGCCAGACTCCGCAGTAACCAGATCGCGACCCTGCACTCGGATGGGGTGCCGTTCTCCAGTCACTAAGATAAGGCGCGCATCTTGCACGAATTCTACTCCGGGCTGCTTGGGACGGTTCACGACGTGCGGTGGGACCCGCGGCTTGCGCCCCTCCTCCCGCATGTTCCTGGTTTGGGAGCTGTTGAGATCCCCTTCTCCGAGGAGGAAATTAAGTCTGCTGTGTTCGCCATGAGGTCCGGTAGCAGCCCCGTCCCCGACGGATTTGGACCGGGCTTCTTCAAATCCTTTTGGGAGGTGGTCAAAACTAACCTTGTGGGTTTCCTGGAGGAGTTCTACCACGGCAATGCCCACCTTGCCGGCGTCAACCAAGCCTTCGTCGCCCTTCTGCCTAAAACTGATATTGTGACCACTGCGGCCGGGTTCCGCCCTATCTCCCTCCAAAATTGCGTCATGAAGATCGTCACCCGGATCCTTACCTCCCGGCTCCAGCGTTTCATCGAGCAGCTCGTCAGCTTTGAGCAGTCCGGGTTCATCTCGGGGCGCTGCATCACGGACAACTTCCTCCTCGCGGCTGAGTTGATCCAGTGTTGCCGCCTAAGGCAGACCCCGGCAATTGCCCTGAAGCTGGACTTTCGGAAGGCCTTTGACTCGGTGGACTGGAGATCTCTTGATGCTATTTTGGAAGCCCGTGGGTTTGGGGGCCTCTTCCGGTCGTGGGTCCGTGACATCCTGGTCACTGGAAAGGCTGCCGTGCTCCTCAACGGCGTTCCGGGGAGATGGATCGCGTGCAAGAACGGCTTGCGACAGGGGGACCCGCTATCCCCCTACCTCTTCTTGATCGTCGCTGGCCTTCTCCGGCAGCAGATTGTGATGGACTCCCCGAAGGGCGCGCTTCTCCACCCCCTTGTGGATGACCTGCCTTGCCCCGTGCTCCAATACGCGGATGACACGTTGATCCTTGTCCGCGCCGACAGCCGGCAGCTGACACTCCTGAGGACCGCGCTGGATGACTTCTCTGCCGCGACAGGGATCGCCATTAACTTTGACAAAAGCACCTTCATGCCCATCTGCGTGCCCCCCGTGAGGCGGCGAGCCTGGCGGCGATCCTGGGATGCCCCATCTCAGCCTTCCCCCAGACTTACCTGGGGCTGCCGTTGTCGGACCGCAAACTACCTGCCAGCGCACTCGACTTCCTTGCTGATAAGATCAGCGACAGGATCCCCAGCTAGAAGGTCCGCACCCTCGACCCCGGCAGCAGACTCACTCTCACGTCGGCGGTCCTGTCGGCACTCCCCTCCTTCGCCATGCCGGCCCTGGAAATCCCGAAAGGGACGATGGCGAAGATGGACCGACCGCGTAGGGCCATGTTCTGGACTGCTTCGGAGCGCTGCGTCGGGGGGGACTGCCTCGTGTCATGGGGGACAGCCTGCCGACTCCAAACCGAAGGGGGCTTGGCTTGCTGGACCTGGGGTTCAAAATAAATGTCCTCCTCAAGATGGTCCATAAATTCCTGTCCGGCGCTCTGAACCCCTGGACGGTCTGGGTCCGACGCTGGTACGGGAGAGGTGAGGGCGGGAGGCCCCACCCCCCCACCCCGTCGTGGCGATGCTTCAGCGCTCTCATCCCCCTCCTCCGGTCGATGTCCGTCGTCACGGTTGGGGATGGCGCGAGCACCTCCTTTTGGCAAGACAACTGGACATCCATCGGGCCTCTCGCGTCAGCACTGCCTGCGGCATACTCCCACTCGTGTGCGCCTGATGCCACGGTCAGCGCGGTTGCGCTCGCCGGGCTGAGCGCCCTCCGCCTTCGTGACGCCTCTCGCCATCCGCCTCAGCGAACTAGACCTTGTCATGGGCGCGCTGCGTGGCTTCAGCGTCGGCGCCGCGCCGGACCGCAGGCAGCTGGTTTGCTCCGCTCCTGGACGCTATAAGACCCACGACGTCTATCGGCTCCTCCACTCGACGGGTGTGGCCCGCCGCTGCATGACCTCAACTGGCGAAACTTCTGCCCGGTAAAGGTCAAAATCTTTGTTTGGATTCTCCGACATGGGCGAACTAGGACGCGGGCCCGCCTGTGCGACCTTGGGATCCTGCGCACCTCGGACTGTCCGTTCTGCCCCGGGGTGGTGGAGGACATCGACCACCTGTTCGCTATGTGCCCCCGTATGCAGGACATCTGGGAGGTCTGCACGCCCGCCTCCAGCGTCCTCACCGTCCCCGGCGCGGTGGACGCCTTCTACTCCATATACGGCGCGTGGCCCCTCTCCCTCCGCACAACGGCCGTTGCTCTGCTCCTTTGGATCAGCTGGAAGACGCGGAACCGCCGGGTGTTCGACGGACTGGACACCACCACCTCTGAGTTCTTTGACGCTGTCCGAGCACATTTAGAGCTTTGGATAGTTCGAGTGCCGCGTCGCTTAAATTGTAACCGCTGCTCGACTGGTGCGCTGGTCTACCGACTTGACCAGCCACCCCCCTGTACGAGTGTCTGTTATTATTAATGAAGATTTCAGGTGGGCTCTTCGCCCTCCGTTGTCGCTTCAAAAAAAAAATCGGAAACCTCTGCCTTTCCTGCTTTGCCACATCGTGAGTCCGTAGTGATTTCTGTAAACCTGGTCCGTAGGTCTAGCATTACTCAAGAAAAAAATGCAGTATAATCCACGGATACCGGATGTGAAACTAGTAGTTGTTGTATCAAGCCATGTCGGGATCATCCCCGATAATTCTTGCCATAGTAGCTGTAGTATCGAGTCTTTCTCTCCGCAGGAGTCTCGGCATGATAAGCGTCATGCTCCTTTTCATGGTTCATCAGGTAGTTTAAAGCTAGCTTGTCGACCGCGCGCGCATTCTTCACACGTGGCTTGCCAAATATGATTTTTATCTGATCATAGTTTTAAATTGGCGTGTTGATGAAATATTCGTCTCCGGGGTTGACATGCAAATGATGACACATTAGTCGTGGAACATTCGATAATGCAAATGGAAGACGGAGACGCAACGTCAGATGTCTGCGTGGGGAAAGAACCCTCGGATCCGCCAAAGGAACCAATTGATCCGACAGTAAAGAAGCACTTCAGAATATGTGGAAATGCCATCCCAAGTTCAGTTAAATCTGCCATGTGACTATGATCGTGGATTATTGATGACTTATAACAAAGTCAGGAAGACGGGGAACACAATTCCCAGCCCGGGGAGCAGCCAAATCTATCGGTCGCCCCTCTCAAGGTGTTGTCCACTGCACAGATTCCCTCCAAACAAGTTGATATGGAAGCACTATGAGGTTTGCCAGGATTGTGGTATACAGTTGAGCAATTGCTAAGCAATCGCGACGGTTCCACCGCAAAGGCTGATATGGCATGGAAATATGAGTTAGGGAAGTCTATCGTTTAGATCTGATTTGCTCGACTCTATGACAACATTGAAGTGCCAACTGCATAAGTGGAATGCCCAAGCGGAAAGGCCGGGCATGAGGACCAACTCATGGTGAAAATTAGACATGAGGATTACTTCCGCGAGGACTCGGCCTGTATTGATTTTGAAGATCTTTTTTTCTTCTATATCTAGACTCCCTCGACAAATCGCTCATCAACACCTATTGTCTGTAATGTCTCTACCTCAGCTTGTTCAATCATTGCTTTTTATATTATCCTCATTGTACGATATATATGCAGATTGAAGCTTCGGGAATGTAATGGAAACGGTGGCATTGGGTTCATTGACCCATATGTCGTCAATGTTTCATTTTAGAGCGATACCCTAAAGTCACGGAGGATAACATCATTATGTTTTTGACGAATCAATTTCATTGTAGTGAAATACTATTTCCTTACACACAAGGGTGAGTGTTATTGTCTTATGCATATTCCTTCACATTTTGTCAGACCCGGAACCCAGAGATATACATACTGTTATGTGCTCCTAGCCATGGACTCATAGGGCTTCAGGGTTACCAGCCCCGGCCGCAACAAACAACGGCAGGCAGACCGGATTCATCGGCACGTAGTCGAATCCCGGTCTACAACTCCTTGTATCCATGTAGTCATAACCAATTATGCATACCCAGCGTCCACGAGTCGGATGAACTGAAGGAACGGGGACCAAAGTTATACCGAGCTGCTATGTGTCAAGAAAGTGCAACAACAATCGAGGGTTACTGGGATTACCTCGCCCTAGGCCGATCACATCGACAGGAGGGCTCGGACATGGATCATCGGCTCACAACCCCTCGACTGCGACAACTATGTAGGCAAGCCAAAACTGTATAACAATGAGCTCGAAACCACAACCGATCAAAGCAGTACTCTAAACATGAAGCTTTATTAAACATGTGTTACTAGAGTAAAGCTTACAAACAGAGGTCACACGACCCAACATTACATAAGACAACGGAAGGCAAATTATGTTGCTACTCACAAGAACCGAAAAGGCCTAAGAGGCCGCAACATAAGGCGACGTCCTATCCCATAGATTCCAGGCTGCTACCTGGGAACCCCGAAACTACTCGTCGATGTCCACGTTGAACCACCACTGGAGTGACGAACTCCACCTGAACCAAAATTAAGCAAACCTGAGTACGGGAGGTAGTCAACAAGACTTAGTTAACCTATTATATATCTGCTAGTTTCTGAAAGGGTTTTATGAAGGCTGATTTGCGTAAAGCAATCTTTGTTTTCCAAATCAAGGAGGAATAGAACGTCTCAAAGAGTGTTTTCAAAACAGATGAGAATCTCAACTACTGTAATCTTCATCTTTAAAACCACCAAAATCATTCCCACCATCTCACATGCTACAAGGATCACCCCTCTGGGCATCTCCGAGGAGGCACCTTATCTATTGACTCCATGCTTTGTCAACATCTTTTACGCCACGTTCAGGTTGTCTATGGTCTTTACATTCACCAAGTCGTCCTTAACCGTGGCCACAGCTTTTCGAAAAGATTGCCCTGCAGGGATGTACACTTTACCACACGTACCATCCGACTCTTAGTGCCACATGTACGTTCTTCCATGGAACGCGGCAGAGGGTGGCTGGCCACGACCTTTACCTTACCCGACCCTATCCATGAGTCAACCCAAGACAGGGCACCCATCAACAGGGAGTTGGCCATCCTCTCACGGCACTTGTCTCTGTGAGGCGGGGTCAAGATCCGTGTACGTCCATCATTTGGCCCGGTCACGCCCTAGCAGAGCATTTTGTTTTCAAAACCGTTTAAAATGTTTTATTTGCGGTGCCGAATGGAAATCTCAAACTACGTGACTCATGGATCTGGCCAAACAAGTTAGTTGGTCGAGCGCGGTTACTTAGACCCCGCGTGTGGTTGCACGCTCAGTCTTGGCTTCCGCTCGAGACCATAATCCTAGGGTTGGCGAGTACAGGACGAACAACCACTTCCCAAGTGGCCTCCCATACCAGCCTTAGTCAATTTATCCACACAATGCTCATCTCACCACGTCATCATATCATACTAGGTTATCGCAACTCTGATTCATCAACCGGATGGAGCAGAGGTAACACACATGTAAAGCTAAGCGAAGCAGATATGAGGCTATGGCGATGCGCACAAGCAAATCTATGGCGGCTAGGAGCAGTGGATCAGGATATTGTGGCAATGCAGTATATAGGTGAACTATATCTACTAGCATCAAATACTTTTAAAATCGAATGCAAAGTACGAGAATCAAATGTTGTTGGAAAAACATTATATGAGCAGATAATAGGTTATGCTTGCCTTGGTTATAAGAAAACCAGATAAGTCTTCAGGAATAAGTGCTTGACTTGTCGGTTAAGATCAAGTATTCGTCATGGAATTGTTGGCCTTCACTTCGGAGTCACGTTCTACCAAGGGGGAAACAACACCGAAACAAAGAAGAACAATCAACCATGGCATCGATGCAATGCAACAATATGTATGCATGAGCAAGTTAATGCACTTAAAAAAAGCCCTAAGCATGATCGTGGGGTTGCTAGGGTTCATACGTTAATTATGTAGTTTTACAGAAATTAGCCCGAAATGGACCCCGGAGGGGTAATTCGGGTGAATATGAAGGTGAGTACAATTTAAAGTGCTCAAATGAGGTTGAAAACATCATAACTAGGTTGCATTTGTCATTTTGAGCATTTTGGTATATAACTTTTAATTTTCTAATTTTAGTGAATAAAAACTTATTTTCTCCATTTTAAATGATTAAACAATATTAAATAATGTGCAAAAATGAAATGTTTCAAAACATGTATAAAGTGACATTTTTGGGTTCCAAATAATTTTCTGAACATTACCATATTTTTATTTTATTTTTCTGAGTAATATCTTGGGAGATATTAATTATATAAGTTTTAATTAATTTCTGTGATTATAAAAGGGTGGCCCACGTGTCAGTTAGTTTTTTCTTCTATTCAAAGAGAAACAACATAGGCTGACAGGTGTAACATCCCAAGTATGAAAAATAGCCATTAGAATGTTTTGCTCTCTGTTATTTTATGTTTTGCATCATATGACATCATGTTCATTGCATTTGTTTTGCTTGTTTTCATTTATTTTCCTCTGTTTTGCTTGTTTTCCAATGTTTTCCTTTGTTTTCTATTTGAATTTCAAATCAAATATCAAACCTTTTGTTTCATACTTGTGATGTTACAATTTCCAAATGAATATTTCAAATCAAAACAATCATTTGTTTCCATAAAGTTGTGATTCCAAACTGTTGTTTTGTTTCCAACAAAAATTCATTTAATACCAAACCCTTTGCAAATTCAATTAATTTCCAAAACAGCAACCCTTTTGAAAATTATGAAATGACAAAACACTCCATCATTTGTTTCCATTAAACCTTAAGGTTCAAACTATTAAAATTGGCTTTTAATAACTCACTTAATTCAAATTGCTTCAAAATTCAAATCACATTATGCAAACAGCAACCAATTGAAATTTATGAAAACTACAAACAATTTTAATCAATTTGTTTCAAATAAATTGAGGGTTCAAACTAATTGAAATGGTTCCTTTTAAATTTTCACTTAATATCAAAATTCATTCAAATTCACTCCAAGTTCAAACAGCAACATAATTTAATTATTTTTGGAAATCAAAACTTGTCAAGTGTTGCTGTTACATGTTTAAACATTACCAAAAAATTCTTTTTTCCTAACCCTAAACCTAGCCTTTCTCTTCCTTTTCCAATCAGCAAAAAAAAAAACAATAGAACAAAAAAAAAATAAAACAGAGAAGCAAAGGGAGAGGGGCAGCAGGCCCAGCCCAACTCTCACCCCTTGGCCCGATACCCCTTCCCCCTGTCATCTTCTTCGTACGACACAGCATCCGCCATGGCCACGTAGCGGCAGAGGAGCACCAACGGCTGGGAGCCCTCCCCCCTCCCCTATAAACCCTAACCGAAGCTCTCCCTAGCCCTAGCCTCCATCTCCCCCCTCCTATCGCCTCTCCACCTCCAGCTCCCTTCTCTCTGTACCCAGTCTCTGAACCTCTCTGTATTCTCTGTACCTCACCGAAACTCCTTACTCCCTCCGGCGATCGCCGGCTATCTAGCCCCTCCGGCCAGGGTAGGCGCGGGAATGGAATCCCCGCGCCCCCTTCCTCCCGACATCACGCCTAGGGCCGGGAGGGCCCGAGGCGCCGCCGCGTTGCAGCCAAATCGCCGGTCGCCCCTGCTCCGCCACCGTGCGCTCCTCCTGTTCTTCCTCGAGGTGAGCGCACCACCTCCCCTCCGTCTCCCTCGTCTCCTCTCCTCATCCCTCCACAGCACACGCACCACACGCGCACGTCCGCGGCTCCCGTGCTCGCAGCAGCGCAGATGGCCGCCGGGATCGATGCCCCTTGTCTCTGTCGCGTGCGCGGATGAACTCTCATTCAGTTCAGTTAAACACCGTACCTGAACCATAAACCCCCCACTGCCCCTTCTATCACCATCCGACAGCACACCGCAGTGGCTCTGCTCCTGTGCGCGCAGCGGGAGGTCCGGGTTCGAGTCCCCCCTCCCGCAACAAAACCAAATTTTTATTTCTTTCTGTTTTGTTACAGCACCATCACAGAAATCACCAACAAGTCCATGTGTATTATTCTAGATCCCTGTAAAAATATTTGTGTCCTAGATGTAATAAAATGGCAGATTACACCCTAAACTTGCAAAATGCATAAATAAATCATCTTAACTCCAAATTCAACATTTTTTTATGTTTTCTGTACCAAATTGAACCCTCTATCCAAATATATTTGTTTACTGTTTTGAATATTTTAAATTTTGTGCAATATTTGAAAACTTGTTTAATTCACTTAATTTTGCAAAATCATAACTTGGGCATAAAATTCCAAATTCAACAAACTAAATATGTTTTCCATTCAATTTTTCATGTACTTTCCAATATCAACTTTGTTTGCTGTTTTGAATAATTTAAATTGCTGAAAACAACTGTTTCTTAATTATTGCATTTAAAATTGCCAAAATAATAACTTGCTCATTTTAAATCCAATTTCAACGAATAAAATATGTTTTCCATGCAAAAAAGCCTCTTTCCAATATAAGCTTTGTTTCATGTTTTGAATAATTAAAATTGGTTAAATAATTTAAACCTTGGTTAAATCATTTAAAATTGCTAAATTCATAACTTGGTCAAATTAAATTCTTTTGGGACATATAAAAATATGTTTTCAAACCATAAAAGTATAATCTTTTCAAATATGAATTTTGTTTAATGTTTGAACAAATAAAAAATTCAAATAAGTTCATGTTTGAATTAAATTCATTTAATTATTGCTTAAACTTGTTTAATTCATAAGCAATTTATTCCAAATCCTTTTTCAATAAGTGAAACATGTAATCCACTAAAAATTTTGTGTTCTTTTCAAATATGAACTTGGTTATTTATTTTGAACAATTAAAATTGGTGAAAACAACAAATGTTGGTGTGACACCTTTAAGAAGCACACTATTTCATAACTTAATAAATAAAATTTCAAAACTTGGTAAACCTTATTTCCAATTGATTCTATTGTTGTTATTTTGTTGTTTTCCTCATCCATGCATCATGCTAATTCACTTACACATGATGATTAGTGGTAGAACAATTAAGTCCACCTTAACTCATGGGCTTTCCATATGCAATCCAATTGTATGTGGGTCCATTTAATCATGTTGTTACCATGTCAACTAGTTTATCTCGATGCATCAATTAAATGGTCATGCATCATCCCATGTTTGTGCACTATGCCATGTTTTGATTGTTTGTTCTGCGTGGTTTGTTTGTTTCTTCTCGGATATACGACGACGTTGAGACCGACGATACTTACGACCCCTTCTAAGAAACTGCTCAGTACCAGGCTGCTGAGTTTGCAGGCAAGTACTCACACATGAACCACTGTGTTCCTTTCAACATTGGATACCGATACTTTCCGTTGTCTATTCTTCTAGCCCTATGAATCGTTGCTTTGTTACGAACCTATCACATATATCCTTTAACCCTGATATTGCCTCACCTCCACTCCCATAACCCCGTTGTTTGAGCCCGTGTCTTAATAGCATGCTTAGGGTTGTTTCTGCTCGAGTCTGTTACCCGTTACTTTCTGCTACTATTTCCATTATGTTCTGGGGCTCGATGTTAAACAACAACCTGTTAATTTTGAGGTAATAATAATTTGCTGATAAGGCACCGGCAGGAGGCCCGGCGTGGTTTTGAGGCCTGCTAGTGTCGACCCTAATTAGGAAAAGGTCTTGTCTACTGATCCATGATGAGCGCACTAACCGCATGTGGGAAGCGTGTATGGGCGCCCCCCTCAATTTGATTCGATTCGCATCGTCCAAATCGCCACACTTAGTTCGGGCTTTCCATTTGATGCATGCATGTGCAGGTGCGAACCCTTGGCCAGGGTGGAACTTTTGTTAGTCGGCATTTAGGGCGGCGTGGTCTTAGAGTGCTATGAGGGTCCCCTTTTCTTCGTGGGGCTCGATTAGCCGCGCGCACAGCATGTGGTTCTTTGGGCTTGATGCGAAGAAGAGTTGAGTTGTGTTGAGTGCCCCGCTTGGTGGAAAGGCCATTCCATCTGGCGGGTTATTCTACGCGTACGGCCAAATTGGTGCCCCTGCAGGGTAAATCTTCTCGAGAAGCCGTTTTTTCCGCGGTTATGGATGACTTGGTGAAAGTACTGGCTACAAGTACTCAGAACAACTTACACCTAACTTGATAACTTGACTAGTAATAGTCTTATTGACACAACAACTTGAACCATCATTAATCCAACTGTGTGAGTTATCCTCGGATTGCTTCTTTGGATAAGGGGGCGAGATCCAGGATGGGTTTGTTTGGAGTTAGTTGTTAGTAGTTCTGATACGCTATCTTATCCTTTTCTGATAGCCGGAAGTTGTAGCATGTTTCTGTAGTTGGTTGGAGCAGCAGTTGCAGCATCTTTTATATCCCCTTTCTTACGTTGAAACCAAAAGCATCTGTGCTTGGTGTTGACGGGTTACACTTTGGTGAACTGTGAGTCTTGCTTGCCAGTACGTTTATGTACTGACCCCTTTGGGGCTGTGGTTTCGCAGACTACGTTTCCGAGGATCCCCTGGTGGCTACTACGTGGAGTTTGACGAGACTGCTGACGAGTAGATAGCGGACCCGGGCAGGATCCGAGACTTCGTGGATGGGCTCCGTCTTTTCGTTTCCGGCCTCTTAGGCCTATTTGGATCTTGTCTGTACTCAGACATTTTGGATGCTTCCGCTGTGATGTAATGATGAATTGTTGGGACATGTGTCCTCTGGATGATTGTATTTGCTATCTCTGCTCTAATGAGAGCTATTTGCCACTTATTTCCATCTTTTGTGTCGTAGAGATCTATTGTGATATCACTTGTTCCAATGCCGTTGACGTACCATGTGTGTATGTTTTGAAGTACGTCAACGGAAGTATCTGGATTTCTATGGGATGGTTTGCGCAGACGAGGAATAGTAACAGAATGGTTGTCACACGTTTACGTGTTGGCCTGCTCATATTTGATGCGGGTGCCGGTATGCCCGGAAGCCATTTATCTACTGTTTAACGGACTATGAGTATCCCCTAGAAGTCCGGGTGCGACAACAGGAGGGCCCCGCGTTGATGCAGGCATGACGTCAAGATGACGTCATCCATGGCCGGAGATGCCTGCGCGGTGCAATCGGTTGATTCCGGCTACGATTCCGAAAACGAATAGTGACCATGAGCTGGAGGAGGTGACGACGAGCACTAACATGGCGGCGCCGTTGTGATTGCGTCCCCGGAGCAGCGCGGCGAGCAAGTTCTGCGGCGGCGGCGGATCACGGCAACTAGCAGCTACAGAGGGCGAGGGAGCAAGCGGAGACCGCCGGTGGGTTCAGAAGCTCACCATGATGGCGTTGAGGCAGACAGCGAGGGAGAAGGAGGTCGGGGATGGCGGCATCGAGCGCGGTGGCCGGCGGCCGGATCGGGGAAGACGGGTTCGATTCGCGCGGGGAATGCCATCCCGGCAGCGTCGTTCGACGGGGAGACGGGGCAGACCAGTGAACCTCGTGGGGAGCTCCGTTGGGCGTGGGGAGGCTCAAATCAACGACGCCATGGCGGCCAACCCGAGCTAGGGTTTCGGTCGCAGGAGGGTTACAGAGAGGAAGGAGCTACTGCGAGAGAGAGGGGGGACCACGGCGTCTCCTTACCCCTATCCACTCGAGGAGGATAGCAAGCAGGAGGTGGCCACGCGAGGACGGCGACAGCGACACGCAGCTGCTCCTACTGGCAGGAGGTTGAAGACAAAGGGCATTTTCGATAACCCCCCAGTTTTCCCAGAAATTACAAAGAAGCCTGCTGCGGTTTTTAAAACAGAACCTAAACACATGTTTTAAGGGTCTTTTTGCAAATATAAAAATTGGCAAAAATAACTTTTGGAAAGCTTGTGAAATTTCCAACAAGACCATGTGTTTCTTTGATGTATTTGAAATACTTTCAGAACAAAGTTTTGGCAACCAAAATAAGTACTATTTGTGGGATTTTTGTCAAACCATTTAAATTCTAATTTAAATTGTTTCAACATCGTTTAAAATTTTGTTTCCATGCATGTATGAGATGAACAAACCCACACTTTAATTAGAAAAAAATGGGGATGTTACAAATCTACCCCCTTACAAGAATCTCGTCCCGAGATTCCTGGAGGAGAAGAAAGAAGGAACACGGTTTGAACAATCTTCTCGAACCTTACGGTTCTCTTCTCGAAGAGGTTGATTCGTAGCATCTTGAAGTATTGAACAGATACACCTAGGTAAGAGGGAAACTCTTAGGAAATGATCTTTACGAAGATCGAGTATCTCATGGATAACTCACGATAGGAATGTTCATAAAGAACTTTTGAGTTATCAGGCATGAAACACATCAATATAACGGAGGGGACAGAAGATGGTTTCAAGTTTACGGACGATTGGTATTGAAAGGATTAGATGAGCTTTGCACAAGACTTTAAATCCTTTTGCAAAAGAAAGGTTGGACAACTTATGACATCGAGGTTTCTTCAAACAGAAAACCGAGATGGAAAGGATGGTCTTGGATACCACAACGTAATATCCGTAGACGAGGGAAACACGAG